>SJOL01007474.1:13947-88622 GCA_004794785.1 Opisthorchis felineus | reverse complement strand
TTACGAATTGGTGTAATGCAAATGCAGTAGGCAGCCTGAAATACAAACGGAAAGTCGAAGAACCCGAAGAAGCTAGTAAGATGAGTGTGTTCCCTATTAAAAAACAGTACCCGAAGCACCGACTTTCCAGTGCGGGTTTGTCTAAGGAGGGAGGGGAACCATCGCGCGGTCACCTGTTGTTATCTTGAACACAACCATAATGTTGCTGAGTTTTTGTACGATCAGCTTCCGTTAAATCGACAGCTAACCGAAGAGGAGTTGGGCACCTGCAGGGCCTGCTGAAGTATGGAACGCCTTCGTATGAAGTGCGGCAGTTTATGGCTGATGAATCCTTACCACCAAGGACATATACAACTAGCGCCGGAAGTGTCGACCAGCTCTGTTGAGTAGGTGCCGCATAGTTGGGTTTTATTGTGGCAGATGGTATGCCTTCGGTACTGGCAAAACTTCGGGAGACCGGATGCTTGCTTGAGCTGCAGTCAAGGAAGGTCACTATAGCCATTGTCTGCAAATTCCGTTCATTGCAGGCGATTCACATTTTACTGCAATTCACGATATCTGATTACATTTGGTAACGTTTTTGTGTGTGGAGATTTCATCCTGTAAGTGAAGCCAATCTATGCTGAAAAGCCGAGAAGCACTGTACAGCTGTTTCATCCTTATTGGGAATCGTCAGCAGTGCGCCACGAGTGGCTGGTCAGCAGTGTGGGTAACTCGCACTTAGACAGGATATAGCGCAGCTCACGTGATGTGGATCCCGTGATTGAAGGGTGAGTGGCGCTATATCCTGTCTAAGTGCGAGTTGATCACACTGCTGATCAGCCATTCGTGGCGCACTGCTGATGATTCCCAATAAGGATGAAACAGCTGTACGGCGCTTCTCGGCTTTTCAGCATAGACTGGCCTCACTTACAGGACGAAATCTCCGCACACAAAAACCCAAATCTCCTCACACTAACAACATTTGGTAGCGTATTCACAGTCGGTGGCAACTAATGGTCTTGAAGATTCGCTCACTTAAAGAAACCACCAATGTATATAATTTACAGAATAATCCACTATACATAGATATTGTATACTATGAAGTGGTAACTCTGAAATAGTAGCTTTCCAGAAATCAATTCCATTGTGCGAATACTGAGGACGAGGACGAGTCACTTTGGACCAATCGTGTGCTCGGGTTTGCAATAGTTTAACTTGGTTTTGGGCATTAATACACGCCGCTCACTAGAGGCACGCCCAAATTATTTTCGCCGAAACTATAGGGTTTTCGAAGTTGTGACTGTTACGGGAAGTTAGTCTAATCCGTTTCGTATCTATAGATACGATAATTAATATTTTTTCATGTTCTGTTTTATCACTGACAGCCTCAACTCTGGTTATAATAACGAGGCTATTGGTGCACCCCTCGCAACTAACGGGTCAACGATGGGCTCTGCTTTTATACCAGAGGCGTTCATGTGTTAGTTATGTATGCGGCTGGTGCTACTACCACAACCCCACAAAGAATTTCTCGTTGTTTCCTGTCATACAAACTGCACACGTGCAATAAGTACCTCATTTTCGAATGTATAGTTATACATCGTCGCTGTGCGGCGCTTTTGGTATCACTGATTTGTGTCGACAATACTCGCATAACGTGCATGTAAAAACTGCAAGTCGCCGGAGGTTACATGAGAAAAAACGTGACACCTCAGGCAAAGACGGCCCAGTAAACACGCCACCGGTGGCACCACTCCGGAGTGCAACTGGAACGAACACTTAAAAACACTGTTTCAGTGCACATAAGCCAAAGTAAAGTTGCATTTGTCATTACAATCGCACGGAGCCTTTCATGAACCTCTCATAGGTCACAAAAATGAAAAATCGAAAAGTTGTGGTAATAGTGATATTCTATGTATGTACATTCAATCTTCACCTGGTCTCCTTTGTCATCTTTCTTGGGGTTTCTCACTCAAGCATTTAGACTATTCAGCGCGATACATTAAGTACGTTCAATCTCCTAAAACACTTAGTTACCACACGGTTAAAACAGCGGGAATATTCCTTTTTTCCTAAATCCGTCGGGTATACCTCGGCATTTCCAACCCGATGTTGCCACCAGACACGGCCAATGCTTCGGAGACACTGATGGTCAAACACTGACATCTTTCGTATGTCCTATGCGCTTAGGGGCCACGTTTTTAATCCATAAAACAGTATGGATCGCACTGTCGCAGTGTAAACTCTGCCCTTGACAGGCGAAATGGCGTCACGTCGGTGCCATAGGTGTCGGAAGTTACAAAAAGCTGCCCTGGCCTTCCCGATTCAAGAGCTAATCTCATCTCCATCCCATCCACCGGAACTTGTATGACTGGACAGGTAAACAAATCTATCTGTCACTTCGATTGGATCATCTGCAAACATGAGTTTTGGGTTTGATCCCACCCAGTCTTGCAGCAGCACTTTACAATTTGCAGGTGTGAAGCGCACGCCAAACCGTTTAGCAGAATTATATAGGTTATCTAAAATGGTTTACTTTTATGAAGGGTCTGAACCAAGAGGAAGAATATCGTTCGCATACTCAGTGTTTGTGAGCGGACTTCCCGGGGGCATTTCGACCTCAGAGGTTTCAGAGGCAAACAAAATAATTTCAAGCAGCACATCAATAACAAAGTTGAAGAAGAAAGGTGAGTGAGGGCAGCCTTGTCTTGCACCACTAGTACACCACTAGACGTGGTGTACTCAGGTGAAAACTCATACTCGTCCACGGGAGTTCATATACAGTGCCCTCATAAGGGATATACATTTGGGAGGGACACCCATGATCGCCGGACCGCCAAAGTTTCTGACGATCGGCATAGTCAGCAGCCGTTTTCAAATACGGAAAAACAACCAACGTGAGACGTTTGAAAGAGTGGCGCTGTTCGAGGACTTGTCTTAAGTTGGAGACGTGGTCGATGCATCCTCGGTCAGGGTGAAACCAAGCTTGATTCTCACGAACCTGTCTCTCCCGATAATCGCAAAATAATGCCAGACAGCATCTTAGATGCGACGGACACCAGACTGATTCCACGGTGCTTTTCTCGTAAGACGTTCTTGTGCCCTTTTTGAAGACTGGGCTGACGGTCGAGGAGCTCCACTCCATTGATTTTATGTTTTCGTTCTAAATATCCTGCAGACTGTCTGACATTGTTTCGCGGAAACCTCTTGTCAGCGAAACAATCAGGGACCAAAATGGCTCCCTGATATGCAGCAAAGCAGAACGTTTGGATCGCTGGGCACAGTACTTCGAGCAGCAATTCAGTTGGCCACCTGCTACCTCCAATCTAGAATCCTGGCCTTCAACAGAAAGGTGGACCGTGAATCTGGAGCCACCTTCAGCCTCGGAAGTGTCCGAGTGTATTTCTCTACTCAAGCGTCATCGTGCTGCTGGTCCTGACGACCTTCCACCTGCTCTTTTCAAGGATGGCGGTGGACTTCTCAGCCAGTGCCTGTCTAGCCTATTTGGGTCTATCTGGGAGAAAGAGACCGTCCCAGACAACTGGGGTGAATCGATAGTAGTGCCCATTTTCAAAAAGGGTACTCGCAGTGAATGTAGCAACCACAGAGGTGTTAGTTTGACTCCTGTTGTGACAAGACTTCTGGCGTCACTGATTCTTCGTCGTCTTACGGTGGCACGCGAAACCTTGACTCGTGAGAATCAAGCGGGATTTCGACCGGGTAGAGGCTGCGTTGACCACATCTTCACACTCCGTCAGGTGTTAGAGCAACGCCATATGTACAGACGACCCACAATCTTGGTATTCCTTGACTTCAAGGGTGCGTTCGATTCTGTCGATCGGTCAGTGCTGCTAACTACACTTGCTCAACAGGGTATGCCCCAGAAGTTTGTAAACATAATCCGATCCCTATATTCACATACTTCTGGGCGGGTGAGAGTGTATGGTGAGCTCTCGAAAAGCTTCCCTACAAAAAGTGGTGTCCGACAAGGATGTCCACTCTCTCCATTCCTATTCAACTTCATCATTGATGAAATAATGAGGCGAACGCTGGAGGGTCTTCAAAACCCCGGTGTTCAAATTGTTGCTGGTGAGAGCCTTGTCGATCTGGAGTACGCAGATGACATTGCCCTCATCTTTGAAGACCAAAACGAAGCACAAGCCCTGTTGAATAAACTGACCACCATCATACCATCTTTTGGCATGCGCCTTGCACCTTCAAAGTGCAAAGTCATGCTTCAGAACGTGCAGTCTTTGAACATACCCCTTACAATTCAAGGAGAATCACTGGAGGTTGTGGAAAATTTTACATACCTCGGTAGTTGTATTAGCTCTGACGGAAGTGTGTCTGATGAAGTCAGTGCAAGAATCTCAAAGGCTCGAATCACATTTGCTAATTTGCGTCACTTGTGGCGTCAAAAAGGCATCTCACTAGATCTTAAGGGTCGTGTGTATCAGGCTACAGTAAGGGCTGTGTTGTTGTATGGGTGCGAGACATGGCCTCTGCGGACAGATGATGTGAGGCGTCTTCAGGTTTTCGACCACCGATGCCTCAGAAGCGTGGCTGGTTTTGGATGGCGTCAGCGTGTTAGTAACGAGGTGATTAGAAAACGGGTATTTGGTTGTGCTGCAGGTACTTCAATCGGGGAAAACATCCAGCACCACCGACTACGATGGCTCGGTCATGTGCTACGCATGCCGAAACACCGTCTACCGAGACGAGTGTTGTTCTCCGTGCCTCCTTCAGGATGGCGCAAACCGCGAGGTGGACAACGTATGACTTGGCAGAAGGGCGTGAAAGAGATCACGAAGAGTTTGGGTGTTGTTGGTGTTGTACGCCTTCCAGGATGGGGCCCCCTTGACCCCGCCTGTGCTTGGCTGGAGACGTTGCAAGAAATGGCGGCTAATCGATGTCAGTGGCGTTCGTGCTGTCAGTTTCTTTCCAGACTGTCTGATTGAGCGCTTGGAGGTGTAGGCACCTCAGAACGCTTGACATAAGCCAGCACTAGGTCCCCTCCCTCACCCACTCTTTTTCTCTTCTCTTCACTCTAGGGCTTTAAATATAATTAGACGAACCTTATGGTTGTACGGCAGTGAAGCATCATTGTCAACACTGATGTTGCTGTCTTTGATGATGATGATGATGATGATCCTGCAGTGTGGTCACCAGACTGCTCACCAGGACCTCACCAACGTCTTTGAAGAGTGCGGGGTTCATACCATCCGGGCGGGCTGCCTTGTCGAGTTGGAGGATTGATGTCTCGCGCTTGATTTCTGTCATTGACTGCGAGCTATTGCCGATATAACATTCAGGCCCGCCGGGTTCTTCCAGAGGTGCCGAAGGAGACCAGCTGGACTGTTCTTCGAAGTGTTCAGCCCATCGCTCAAGACAGCGACTGAGAAAATGAATTTCCTTTCCGTCTTTTTCGCATATCTTTTCGCTGACTTATCTTTTGACTAGCTGATCGAATCAGCTGAAATGTGTTGCGACTTTTGCCTGCAGCGAGAGCCTTCGCCATCTTCTGTGACTTCGAAATCCACCAACCTTCTCTGTCAATCTTCAAGCTTTGATTATCCGATGTTTGAAGGATCTGCTTGTGCCATCACATCGCTAATTGCTGGTATGGCCTTTCTATCAGCACTCGGACTTGCCGATCTAGACGATATCCACTGTTCATTTAGTCGAGTCGGATTGCCTGGAAAAACAGTTCCGAAAACTGAGCGCACATTTTATTTAACCGACTTCCATTTAACCTCCAAACATTCCTCGTCATCCTCATGGCTGTACTCTTCCAGTAGCTTTCTGGCCAGCTCAGCCCGATACTCATAAGCTACTGAGTCTGTCGAAGTTGATGAATAGAGTTGCTCTTCTTCGGCACGCGTAATGCTGATGCAAAGCGAAGCGGTAATTAGACCCGCACAATGGCATGATCAGAGTCAAGTTACGAACCCGAGAAAAAACGACAATCTCTAGTCGAGGCTCCCCATCGGCAACTAATAGTCACGTGGTCCAATGGTGTCCATGGCTGACTCGCGGTCGTTGGCATCCAAGTAAGTCGATATGAGCGTTTGTGCTGGGAGTTCGTATTGGCCAGGGGGCGAGATGGCTCAGTGGTTAGAGCGCGAATTTACCGACCGGAAGGTCCGTGGTTTGAACCCGACCTCTGCCTCTCGACTTCTTTTGTCTAGGCTTAGTCAACCTGGCAGTATCCCAGCCCTCGTGCTTCCTTCGGGTGGCATGGCAGCTAGGCACCGAAAGGATGTTACATCTGAACGATTTTTTGTGTCGTATTGACCAGGAGCAGACGATGGTCAGCACACAGCTGAAGCAGTCGCACTCCATTATCGGTACGCTGAGCGTCGACTTCGAATCTACTACCTAACGGTGTTCCTTCCAGGCCTAGCTGTCCAACTTGAGCATTCATATCACGCACCAGGATTTCTATATTCGTCCTTGCTGACCGAAGCAGTCGCAACGGATCTCAATAAAATCTGTCCTCAGTCTCAGGAGAGCAACCCATTGAGGTGTATGTTGATACGACAAGTAAACTTCGTTTACCGCTTCGAACTGTATTGATTTTAATTGAACCAGACAACCGCACAGCGCACGGACGACTGTTTACTGGGATCCAGTCCAGTAAAGCGCTTTCAGCCTTGGGGCTGAGTGCAACGCGCACGTCGCAGATACCACGAGCCATTGAGTCAGGATCACTAAATAAACGAAGAAGGAATGTGAAACATCTGAGCTCGTCCTAAACGGCTTGAAGTGCACGACCGAAGTGGGGTCTTGTATGCGTGTTTCGGAGATACAACATACATCGACAGATAGAGAGAAGGCAAGGTTTCAGCACGAGATACCTGTAGCCAAATTTAACAATAGGGACATAGAAGGCAGTAGTGTGGATTTTAGTAAGGGATCATTGTGGTTATTTTTATGGGCGATAGTCTAGACAGGGAACAATGGTTAGGGGCTGGTAGATGGGTTGACCGCTGTGCACCATTCGATGGGCGGGGAGATGGATGTGGGTGAGCTGGACTTGAAGCGCTCGCATTCTCGACTGACAACACCGGCAAACGTTATGAAATCATCATGATCTTTCTTGACCAACTTTAAGCATTGGTAACGTATATTGAACAGTGATGTTTGATCGCCGAATATCTGGGACAGTGTTCTGACCGTTTCATCAAAGCTGAGGTCGCGTGGCTTCTTGGAGAGAATGAATGTTGTTTACCGCTCATGCTCCGGTGTGCCGAATTTTCCCAGCAGTAATTCGACTTTCCATCCGTCATCAAACTTGGAAAAATCAGTTTTAAACATGTCTTCGTACCGCTTGAACCAGGAGTCAAATTGAGCGGTAAAGTGTTATTGGTGTGGAATTCCGCCCAACACTTACCGTGGTGCGACGGTTTGTGTACCTCCGCGACCCAATGAGCTATACTGGGGAGAGGGTTTGGCCGCGCGATTATCGCAGAGTCTCATACCAGGTTGGTCAATGGTTAGAGGTCCGACGAACACAGTCTCCTGGTCCTCCAGGATGGGGGTTGGAACATGTGTGTTCCGTAAAAATGGTAATGTACTTGCATTTCCTGCCAAACACCGCTGGCTTGCGGTCAGGCTTTTGAGCCAAGGGCTCTGGTTGAGGGCCCTAATCGTCCTCCTGCCTAGGTGTGGGTGCCCGGGCAGTGTCCTAGCCCACGTACAACCATAAACTGCACATATACAAATAAACTCATGACACACCGGCCGCCGCGTGGTGCCACCGCCGGGTCACCTTGCTGCATACAACAGGGCGGGTAAGCGAAAATAGGCTATTCCTGACGTCTCCCTTCTTCCTCTCTCACATGGTTTTTCTTCCGCCTCTCCCCACCCCATCAGTAACTCTCTCCTTGTAGGCTCAGCAGTTGGGACTAACGACTCCGTTCGTCCTGCATAGGTTGTGCAAGCAACATCTGCGCGTCATCCGGCGCCGACATCCTCAAGCATCTCGAAATCAATCTTCAAGCCTCCGCGCCCAATCTATCTGGCCGCCTTCAATGTACGCATTCTGAAGCAAGCAAGTCAACAAGCTGCTGTTTCTTTCACACTGGACTCACTTTACATTGATGTGTGTTGTGTCTCCACCATCAGATGTGAATTCATACCGGGACGAGATCGCCACCTCTTTGCACAGTGCTGGGAGTTTTGCCTGTGGCACGGCTGTACCAGACAACAGACCACCGGATTTCAGACTGAACAGTGGCACTGCTTAAATCTCGGAGAAATATCCCAGCTGGTCCTGAACATAACCTGACCCGATGAATTATCGGACGTCAAGTGAAAGTGAGTGTGCGAGCCGACTGTGAAGGCTGGTGGACACGGAAAGCCAAGGAAATGGAAGAGGCTCAGAAAGCCGGGAATGCCCGAATATTATTTCAGTTGATCCTTGCGACCAGTCCCTGGAAAACATCTGTGGGCGAAACCATCAACGTTCGGAATGGAGTTACCACCTTGAGTAAAGAAGAACGCATCGACCGTTGGGCTAAATACTTCGAACAGCAGTTATCGTGGCCACCAGTTGCCATTCATGGGATTAATTTCAAGAAAAACGAATAAAAGCGAGCTAGTTGAAGTACAGAAACGCTCGCCATCAGTCGCAGATATCCATATAATGTACCTACGAAAGACCCCTACAGCTACGCGGGGCCCACTCTAGATAAACAAAAAATGGAACAGGTACTTATGACATTCGCACCTATCCAGCAGATACCTAAGATGATAAGTAATTTGCTATTATGGTCCGCAACACCATTATCGCCACTGCTGCCGCACTTTCGTACGATTATGGGAATTTCTTGTCACAAATCCTGCAATGGAATTAAAAAAAGAAACAGAGCAATCTTATTTCAGCCTACTAGAAGCATTCAGAGGCATTTACACCTCTACTTAGTTAGACAATCGGAGTAAAAACCCTCGTTGTTTGACGACTACATATTGCAACATCTCCAGATAAACAAAAGGAGACTTAAGAGGACCCGATTTTGGGAGCCGAGTCACCCCTGCATCCCATTCTGTCAGGCCACATGGTCACCTCTTGGATCGCGTCACTCTGAGGAGTACGTTGTCAGGCGGTCAGTCATAGTCAGGTTAGATCACTGATCGAAACATTCAGTTAGTCTAAGCCATCAGCTAGATTTGTGGATCTACGCACACGTCAGCCGGTCTCTCAAAAGGTGGTAAATATCCATCCGCATTTATGTCCTCCGGGAGTGTCAACGACTCACATGGTTGAACTACTTGCTGAATCGCTCCCTTCCCGCCGGATATCTCTGAAAACTCCGCATCCCTGTTAGAGTTCCACAGACCGCATTTAGGCAATCGTAGACCCTCTCCATTGTCTGCTGGAAGTGCCCGATCCGAACAAATCACGAAGATTGGATGCATGACGATCTGTCATACCAAATCAGTGATACCGTTACGGTTTCAACTTCTAATTGACAATACGTGACTATCACAAGGGGGGTCCGGTGTTGGTGTCAGAATAAACTGAGCTCGGTTCAGTTTACCTATTGATTTCGAAGACGCTGTTTAAAGTTGAGTTCTTATCTCTAGGTTACAGCACTGACCATTACAAAGGCTTCACATCTTGCAACCGCTGCACCCGTGATTTGCAATGCTCGATGACGCATTTCTCAAAGACCATAATCTCTCCAGGTACCGGTCGGCTGCCGTGTGAGCATGACCGGATAGTAGCAGAAGTATCATTTTCCATTGATAACGTCCCGAGATTGGATAGACAGACCATTGTATTTGATTTTGGTCATTCGGAAGACTTCGGGGTTGTTAAACTTCTGGATACCATTGTGGAGACCATGCAGCTCGATGAGCGATGCGTGGCACATTCTTCTACTATGTCCGGCCTGACTCGTTTTGAACGAAGCACACTACATCTGGTTGAATCTGAAGACTTAGAAATGCAGTTTACAGTCCATCTTCAGGATATCCAGAAGGTAAGCACACCTTATTTCTGTTCTCGCCCATACGTGTCGTTCAGCTGAAAAAATTCTGGCAGATGTCTGAATCTGAGAAGTTTGAGGTCGCAAAGGTTATGAAAAATCGGGGTAACAAGCTTATTCAGGTAGGTTTTTGGTGGTGGTTCGGTACTGAGTCTACTGCTTCTTGAGCGATTGGCTTCCTATTCTTGTAAATTTTCCATTACGTGCATTACCTCTAGCCTGTAAAATATTGGAAGCACCCAAAACACTTCTTCCTTCGAGGCAGTGCTTAGACCAGTGCTTAAACAAATGGTAAAATTATATAAGGCAATAAAAATTAATTTTTCGGTGACTACCACTTTTGACAACAGTTAGCGTTACTGTGTATGCCAACTTGCCAAGGTTTCCATTTATTATCTCTGGGGAGATTGAACGCCGACGCTCATATTCACCCGGTCTCCTTCTTTCACGAATTTCCGGGTGTTTCCCATCCTGCTGATGATTTAGATTACACTTCAACTTTTTTCGTGGTTCAAAATTTCAACGATGTCTGGAAACTTGAATCGCTCAATTCCATAGTACAAGTTGAACAGATGCGAGAAGACCTGTCATTTTTGCTTTTTTGGAGTTCGTTTTATTCAACGAGCGAAATGAAACCAAAGTCGTAGATCGAGCTGTCCACTACTACTGGTGTCGTTCTGTTTCCGCCTGAGTGTTACCTGCTTACAGGAACATTTGGCTGACATGAAAGCTCGCACTGTAGAATTAAGTAATCATGGAAATTGTTTCCTTTAAAATATTCATAGGTGGCTTCTTGTACAGGGTATTCTGGTTTCGAAATAAAAAATTTGGGATTGCTGAAACACTCTCAT
This sequence comes from Opisthorchis felineus, assembly GCA_004794785.1. Taxonomy (NCBI): domain Eukaryota; kingdom Metazoa; phylum Platyhelminthes; class Trematoda; order Opisthorchiida; family Opisthorchiidae; genus Opisthorchis; species Opisthorchis felineus. The sequence goes on along the minus strand of SJOL01007474.1, from coordinate 77,797 downwards.
CGAGGTTTCGTTTAAGTTGAACTTTATGTATGAAGAGAAAGCAAAATACAGGGACAAAGTACTGATATGATGTCTAAAGTCGGCTGTCATTGAACGGTCATTCACTCTCTTGTACAAAAACTGGCAACTCAACCTAAGGTCTTGGAGTATCGAACAACATAGAGCCTCCGCGGGCCAGGTGGTTGTACCTTCGTGGATGACAGCATGAACTGGCAGGATTATCTGAGAGGTGAATCCTTGTGTGAGATGCCTGGTACGATTATCATACCTGTCTCTGGCGCTTCACACTGCATACTTTTTCAGTGGGATGCTATCCGTGTTCATGTTATCATTCGGTCTTCTGGGTGGGTGGGATTATATCCCGGTTTCGTAGACGTGCTGGAGTTCAATTTAGCTGTACTCCACACTCATGCTGTTGACTTGTTTATGCAAAGTTTCGAGAGACCCGCATCGAACAGATATCAAGTTCCTCTGGCGGGACTTCTAACAAACTCTCTTTTCTTGGCGACGACTAATTCTCGCATTGGATCTTTCCTCCGTAAACCCTCGTTCGCCTATCATATGCTTTTTGTTTGCCCATTTATTATGGTTTGCGCAACGCCTGTGCGAATTGCTGATAGTGACTGCCCATATTCGAACTTATTCTCGAACTCTAGTCGTGTTTCGATTTCGTGGATAGGGAAGTGAACAAAATGAGCATACCTGGCTTGAGACACTGAAATAGCCCAACATTCAAGTTTGTGGGGCGACTGCGATTTCTGAAATCAGACTGTTTATTCTTGCCCTTTCTGTGTATTGTGGTGCACAGACCTTTCTGCCGGGCCTTTTTGCCTGGCCTATTTGAAAAATGCACCTGATGGTAACCTACTCGCCTCTGTTCCTTCCACATCTGTGCCAGTTATTTACATCATTTTCTAAACGTAGTTAGATGGTTTGGCAACCGGTCAAAGGGACTACGTTGCTGAGTGAAAGTGGAATGGAAATCTCAAAAAAGTCGTGTTCGATTCTCTACAGTCTTTAAATTGTATGGTGTCTTATTCTTCGTAGAGATAGCTGTGCTCTTGGTCGCGCCGGTGGCCTCTGTAAGCCGGAAAATTATCGAGCACAATTACCATTCCATCTTGTCGTTAGCTGTATTCCGTAGGTCAAGTTCCCTGCGCCGCCGCAGGTGCGAATCCACCTCATAGTCTCCTTTCTACAGTTGACAGCTTCTGATGATAGTCTTTTGTTGTTTATTTGTGAAAAACATGGTCACACCTAAAAATGCGAGCGACATGTGTGGAAGGGTGTACATGAAAGATTATAAAACAGAAGGAAATGTTCCACTCGAGGGCACGCCATCATTAGTTACCAGTCAGGCGAAATCATTTCCAATACATTTAGGAATATTTGGCATGGAAGCACGCGTAAACACCAGCAACCGAAAAAAGACAATGTTGAATGCGCTTCAAAGCGCAGTACGCCCTAGTATAGTCAAGAGTCGCACATTAGGTACAACGTGCCGTCATACAGGTCAGGTGTGAAAGTCCTTGCCAAGAAAAGGCACCTAACGCCATTTACCACACTTAAAGTGTCACAAGTATGTAGAGAGCCCAAAACGGTGAACAAACACAAGTCACTGACTGTGACAGCCCAACAAAGCTTTGGTGGATTGAGGAGAGCAGACCCCTCGATACGAAGTGGTCATCTGTTCGCGATCCAAAAACTCAACATTATGATCGATGGCACGTAGGGCTGAGATGATAGCGAGGGAACAACAATCAGCGCCGTACCTCTATTTCTCACCGTTCTACGCAATCACTCCGCCCCCATCGGTGGCTATGCTTACGTCCATCATAGTTGTTCGTCGCTCCTGAACGGCGGTTAGGTCAGACTTGATCAAGGAATTCGACGTAGGCACTCTGAACTCTTCGAGGACAATGTATCCCGGGCGATGGAGACGTTTCCCGAGCTCCCTTGCAACCCAATGATGACGAGCACATCTAGCACCATGCGTGATCCAGCAGGACTGCAGAATATGCATCAAAATCCCTGGTTGATCCCAGTTTTCATGACGGAAGATCATCTGTGCATCACGACCACGCCGGGCGTTTTTAACTCTTGTTCGGAGCAGGTTGCAGCGGAGCTGGATACCGTGGATAAGTATACGAGGAAACACGTTCTGGAAACATAAATCATTGCTTTGAAAGAGGGGGAGCGACCAACTGTTGTAAACCTTGACTGTCAACGCTGTTGTGCAGACGATCGCTCCAAGCAGCTCCCAGCTCTTCCTTGGTGTTTACACATGCACCTTAGACTGGGATCGGAAGGCAGAGACCCAGAACAAACTTGCTAAATGCGGAATCATTGATCACATTGCGTAGCACTCAGCACTGGGTAGACAGGAGTCTTCTATAGGCGCTCTACAATGCATTGGTATGGTTAAACTCAGGCTTGGGATACCGAGTCCTCCATGTTGTTTACCGGCGTGAATGAAGCTGATTGAGGTGCCCTTTGGTAGACGTAAGCAGTCATGAACAGATTGCCTGATGTAAACGTCCAACCTGCCACTATTATCGTTGATTTTTTTAAAAGGCCGTTGTTACAGACAAAAAGTAAATCTAAGCCATAGATGTGGAGGGTGTGCAGGAGAATATGAGATAAAACGAGGGAAGCGTCCCATTTGAAGGCTTGCCACCAATTGTTCCAGTCGGACAAGATGGCTCCCAACATATTTGCTATGCGAACACACGTGTAGAAATCAGCAACTGGAGAAAGGACAAACAATGCTGAATGCTTTCATAAAGGAAACTACTCACAAGGTTGCCGAAAACTGTTAGACAGCCCACAACGAATTTCGCCCTTCTTGGGGCTCATCAGGTAGGCGCAGTCCCAGAGTTTCCGTCAAGCTTATGTGCTACTTGAACCCAAATTGGACAGATCTCGACAACTACACTCATTTGCATATCAACCGGGTTTTCACGAGATTCTCAACTGAATCTCTCGTTTATGATATTCATCTGAATGTGCTGCACAAAGGCGGCCTCATGTTTCAGTTGGTACGGCATTCAAGATATCGCAGCATATTTTCATAAAGGAATCTACTCACGGGGTTGCTGAAGACTTTTCGACAGCCCGCGATCGGTTTCACCCTTCTTGGGGCTCATCAGGTAGGCTCAGTCCCCTAGTTTCCTTATGTTCTACCTCGAATATTGTACCAACTGAAACGTGAGGTGGCCTTTGTGCAGCACATTCAGTTGAAGAATGTCATAAACGAAAGATCCAGTTGAGTATTCCTCGAAAACCAAATTGATATGCAAATGAGTGTATTAGTCAAAATGCGCACTGAGCACTAGAACAGTCAAGACTTGCACATAAGGCACAGTGTCCGTCATACTGGGTCAGGTTTGAAAGTCATTGGGAGGAATGAACACTGAACTCCATGTAGCATGTATAAAGGTACCGTAAGTACGCAGAGAGCCCAAAATGGTGAGCAAACAGGTCACTGACTGTGAACCTGGTAATTCCCAGCCCAATAACCGCCTTGGCGGACTGTTCCATTATTATTATTCCGTGTGATTTTTCGGGCAGGACAAAACTCTCATGACTCGAGCCGCCGAAAATGTCAAAATCAAACAGCTGTGTCATACCCACACCTAAACTCTTCCAACTGGAATTCGATCTGCATAAGTTTGCACCTCCTGAGACTTCTGTCTGCATCGCAGCATAACCAACTGCAGGCAAGCCTGAGATAGCCTCAGCCGAAATGCCCATGTTTCCAATAAACTTCTGATTTTTCAATTGTTCCTGTCGAGGCTTGGCATTTCAGTGGTTGTGGTAGCTAAAGTGGAATCCTTCCTGAATGATGGGGACGGTGGGGTTTTATGAAAAACTAACGTACCAGACGAAGTGACGATGCACGGATCGATAGTACGAATACCACACTAAGATTTGTGAAACTGTAAGACTCCGACCAGGCTCATGGCCAAAACTCTTCATGCCAAAATTGGACTAGTTACTGGGTGTTTAATTCGAATGGAGTGTTTCACTGTCGGTTAGTCGTATTTTTTCATATTCGATGTTCACCGATTCTTAATCTTATAGTTGACTTTCGCTTCTTTCTTCATTCTCTTAAAGACTTCACAGTATGTTCGGGCGTTACGTGCCTACAAACTCGGTATAGGTTTTCTTCAAGGAAGTGTGAGTGTGCTCACACTAAACGATGCTCAGAATGAGGTCGCTTCTACCATAACTCCCACATCAGAGGCCCGCCAACTACTATCACTCTGCTTTGCCAACGCAGCGCTGTGTTTATTGCGTTCTGTCGCTTCGGCCAGCCAAGATGAAGCAAACTCTGAAAGTATGCGTCAGATCATCCATAAATGCATTGCGTACTGCCAAAGTGCCATAGACTTAGATCCAACATATACGAAGAGCTGGTTTCGGCTAGCCAAGGTAAGTCAATGTTTCGTCGTTTGGAATAATGGGAGTGAATGTGTATCGTACATAGTAAGCCAGTAGGAGATAAATTCGATGGAAACACGTACATCCACGGCATAGTGTTTACATTTCATTCATCCAATAGGTTGATCCTTTAAATAGGCAGACATTTCATTGATGAGCACAGAGAGATGCCTGGGGTTCACGATGGATTTTTTCGTCCAAATCTGAGTTGGTGTACCCAGAACTTGCTTCTTTGCTAGGATTGTTGGTAGTGTGCGGTTCTTTTGAAGTGAGTGAGGTTTGGACCCATGGCTGTTGGGCTTCGGGTGGCTGACGGTATTGTTTTTCTATCTGAGAGGGCTCTGTGGCCACCAGCTGTCCTTAACATGCTATTCCAATGTACCAGTGGTTTCCGCTTGTGGTGAGTGCTATTGTTTCATGCGAAAAATTTGATGGGGAATTTTCGTGTTTTCCCAGCCAATGATATCCAGTCCTTGGCAAATCCTGAGTGGAGTCAATTTACACTCAGCTCTTACGATTTTAAAGGAATGTGTGATTGAAACATGGAGACATTTCTGGAGGTCCAAGGCTGTTTGGATTTTGAAACAAATTGTCCCATCTGTATAAATCACTTCAGGTGACCGACCAGAGGTGATCCTATGGAAGGGGCTTTGCCACTGAAAGCAGTCCCTCGAGAGGTAGCCACCTGGATGATTTTTGTCAGTCTTGTCGATAAAATGGGGCCATATTTCTGGACTCAGCCACATATTGTTTCGTGTTGATTGGTCCACGCATTCACGTGGTCAATTTAGACAGTTTGCCTCTGGACCGTACGTCTACCGACCATGTTGGGACAGCTGGGGAATTTGATTTATACGCCTTCGTTTTTTTTGCAATCAGGTGTTGTTAAACATCTGCCCAGTTCTAGGCGTTCTGCCTATCAGATTCCTCAGGAGAATCAATAATTTGAGCTTCTTAGTGTCCCGGTATTCTTTCTAAAGTATCTCAAGGTGTTCTCCTAAGATGGCTCAGCGGAAACGTTCTAGTCCCAATAGAAATCCAAAGGTAAACAGGAATGACCAAATCTAATTTGGGAGGTTTGTAGCTAGGGTTGAGTCAAGTCCGGTTGCAGTATGAGTGTCAGTCACGCATTAATATCAGAAGATTGGCGTGTTTATATGCGAGTAATGTGTTGAATAACTGGTAAGCTCTGTGCATTTCGAGCGCTGACATGCTTGAGAGTCGCATTGTGAGGTGAATGTATCCGTAAACTTGCAGCTTCCCAACAGCACGCCAGGGAGAAGTGATCTGAAGCGTTCCTCTCTTCAACGTATTTAATTGGTCGGAGCGGATGTATGCCTCTTTTAGTGATTTATTGACGAGCTCTGCTACATCGTGAGGCCCAAACTATTCACTAAACAGTTTCTTCCAACTTTTGCAGTCCCAACCAATTTGACCACATGACATCTTTTGCCCCGGTACGAGTACGCCAAATTTCTCTCTTTCCAGGCTCACGCAGCGCTTGGCGAGTTCGATGCTGCAGTTAAGGCAGGTGAACGGTGTCTAAGGGAAGCTCAGACCAGTCCTCCTGATCCCTTCGCGGTCGAGCTCAACAAGTTGCTACAACGGTGGCGTGGTTCTGCGTTCAAAGCTATGGAGGAGGAGAGAGCAGCCATCCGCAAAGCCGTTTTACAGAAGTACCGGTACGCCGATTACGAAGTAAGTATGTAAGTTCGTCAGACTTAGACGTTTCCAAACCTGCTATTTTGTGATAGTCCTGTTTTCTGTGTACAGGCTTCTTGGCCACATGAGAGTCCGCATCTTTAAAGGTATGTAGTTTTGCCTTTCCTTTATGGAGCTGGTGGTTCTTTCCTTGTTTTGACGCAAGACTTCAACAGCAATTTTTTCACTGTAGCGACTTTTTCGAGGTTTTGTTGTACTGGATTGTGACCTGAAAGAAAAGCATGTACGTGGCCTGTCGGCGGGGTCTATCTTTCACAATGGGATCCTCGTGTTCCTGGTGCTAACACATGCATTATAATAATAGCACATCGACTGGCTTGAATATTAGCGTAGTCTATTTAATACTCGCCTACTCCACTGAATTACAGCCCTCTGCGAAATGCATGAATGTCGGCATAAGACTGTCCCATGAAACGTTAGTTGTGCAGAATTGTCAAGGTGCCGGCGTGAAGCATGGAACACATAATCCTTTGAAGCGAATGCATGCCTATCTCGTTCATCGCTTTTCATCAGAAGTCGTGCATCCATCACTCACGCCCACGAGTTGCCAGACTGTGCTGGAGCTTTGCGCCCATAAGCGTTGACTTGCAGCTGAAACCAGTCAATTCAAACGCCGTGTTGATAGTTTGAAATGCTGCAGACAGGGTACTAATGGCTTTCTAACCCTGTTATAGCATTGCACATGCACTACAGTGCGAATACTACTACACGAACTATGTGACCTCATAGAAGTATATTGGTCACGACGAAGCCAGACCGTTCACTCTCTTTGTCACGATGAAGTTTTTAGGGGTATTGGATGCTCGCAAGACTGAAAATTCGACTGGGCTTTTAGAATTCCCAATGTTCATACTCAGGACGAATCACTCTTCTCCTTTACGTGTTTAGTCCGATGACGAAGATGAGATTGAGAAGTTACCGATCTCTGTTTGGTCCAACAGTCTGGCAGCCAACATGATGTCTCTGCACGAGGAGTTGGAAGCGTTTGGTGAGAAGATGCCTGAGCCGAAGACATCCCGTTCTGGTCGTTCAGGCCACCGACTGGAAACGATAGTGGATGACGACATTTCAGATGATGCTGAAAGAGACTAAGTTGCTTCGGAAACTAGTGATTTTTCATTTTCTCTCTACTGTACAATTGTTCAATAAACACCCATTTTCTGATACAAAGTTTCGCTTTGTTCTTTTCTCCACAGAAAGGTTTCTTTGCAGTGGTAGGTAGGTTTTGAAAAACATGTGAACAATCCGAATATCTTTGCAACTGAGAACTATTTGAATTGAAACTCCTGGTGCAGGAGACGGCGATTTTTATGATTGTTGAACGACTCGGAAAACGGTTCGTTATAGAGGTCATTTTCTTACATTGAATACGAAATCTGCTTTTCCTGCTTGATCATAATGCCTCACTGCTGTTTTCAACGAGAGCGCTGATCAAACCGGCCGAGTCTAGTCCGAAAAAGTTTGGGTTGTACTTCACAGATTGTACGATATACATGTAGTCATGTCTGTAGTATAATCCGTGAAGTACAGCGTGAAGATTTTCAGACTAGGCTGGACTGGTTTGATCAGCACACCAGTTAAACAGCGCTCGCGAATACCCCACAGAAGGCACTGTGTCCACAGCTCCTCACTTCTGTTTACCTTTTGTTGTACTGTATTGTGCCAAAAACACTGAGTGTAGTTTTGATTTTGGCTTACTTGACCCGGATGGATGAGACCATCAAATGCCAATTCGGCCTCCAAGGTTCGACCTTCAAATGGAGGTCTCCAAATTGGCTGCTTTGCCCCATCTTAATAGTGTCTACCAATGTCCTGAAAACGAAGGTATAGGAAGCCGTTGCGCACTTTATTCCACGTTTCAACTGCAAGACTCCTATTCTATTGGGTTGTAATAGCCCTATCGAAACAAAAATCACTGGTACGTCTGCGTAGACAAAAGATAGTCGGTTTTGATTATTTTCTCGGCATTTGCACGATGAATTTAGGTTTCCCGCACGAGACTATCAATCTAAAGGCATCTATGAGGACTGCTGCAACGACACTCAAAAGGTCCTTTTCCCTCTATATGACGCATCTGTGTTTTCATGCGCTCTGTAAGCCAATGCGGGAAGGTTCGAAGGCGGTTGAACAACCATGCTGTGCCAACCCTATTACATGCAATAGCCGAACGCTGTCGCGACGTAAAACCAAGCGTGTTCCTTGCTGACGTAGTGTCGTCTCTGTAGGTCGTAATAAGGTAGCGAGAGCTCGATGCAGTTCCGAACACGTATATGGTGCACAATGTTAATTTTCGCGCTACACTTCTCTTGCCTGAGGGGCTAAGGCAGTCTCCTGCTGTCGAGTGAATTAGCCGTCCAATTACAGTCTGTTAAGCATTTCCAAGGAATTTCGAATGTGCATTGCTGTGTGTCAGACCCTCAGAATCACATGGCGAAATAGGTTAGACGCTATTTCTTCTTGCACGGCTGTGATGCGTAATTGACTCTCGAAAACGGCCATTTCCAACTCTTGAAACAGGCATTTTTTGAAAATTTAGCTGCCGCTCACAACCGATATACCACAGTGAGGCAAGTAAAAATGTCACAGTAAGTCCAACGGATCAGCCTCGTGTTGTCATTTATGGCGCCCTTAATTTCCATATACTGGGTCGAAAAACTACACAGGCTTTGCACCATCTTTCCTGCAATGCGTACTGTGCTTCGGAAACTGGTGTAATCACTGATTCCCGGTGTTTCGGATGCAAATCCAAGTTCTGAACGTGGCGTAGTGTAGATGGTCACGTCTATCCTTTGCATAGGCTAGAATGGCGAGGGCGACCAGCCCAAACTGTCCGCAGGGCTTCTGTCGCTCGCCAACACGGAACCGACCTCGCTCAAAATCTGTGGTTAATGAGTGGATTAGATGGTGACGAGGGTTCTCGCAGAACGAGTGCCCGAGAATCTGTGTCTATGGCCTTTGAAATCATTTTTCTGCCCTCCTCAGCTTGACCAAATGAATGTGGTCGGCAGCCTCCGGTCGAGCCAGAAGGAAACCTATCGGCAACGTTAGTCGTGCATTGATATCCTTCACTCATTGAATGGTGACGAGCTCGGGGTACAACACACCACTTATGGATAACGAAATGTAGGAGATTCAGAAGGCCTTAACAGCACGAAAGGTATTCGGTCAACTATACTCAAGCATGGGGTCAGCAAATCGATCGTTGGAAACGATGGGTCTATCGCTCGGTACTCGGAAAAAACATTTCAGCACAAAACTGTTTCTATTCAGTAGCAGACAAAGTCGACCATATAAGTAATTTGCATAAGTGTACAGCGGTCATTGCTACTAGTTTCGTTCGCCGACGTTCTGTGAAGTAGGGTCGAATAGCTACACCTTAGAGACTAACCGATGTTAATGAGGAATCCAGAGGTGGCGGTGAGGTCTTCTGCTAGCGAGAAGATCGAGTGCAGAAGCTGTGCACTGAAGGCAAAAGCTCGGATGTGATCGCCATGAGGCGTGGGACTGAGTGATGTCCGTCAGCGGCTCTAACCACTGTGTCCCGTACGGGGAGACAGCAATTACCACTGCAGTTGGCTTTGCGGTTTACGGCTTTCACAATTCGCACCAAATTGTTTTCGTTACTCCTAACCCATTTCCACCCTGTGGATGATTGTGTGAAAGGGTTCCTCGGAAAGGTCAATCTATTGGTGCAAAATTCACGGGACCAAGCCAAAGCAGCCTACAAAGTTCCACTAACTTATCTGCGAGCCACTTTGGCGTACTTCAGCATTAGTGATCTGGCTTTTTTGCCAAACCCGCTGAATGCTCCAGAGATAGCTGAAATTTTTTGACGCCTTCAGCTCACGGTGGTAAGATGTCTGACAATATGGACCACTCTGCTGCATTGTAAACTCAGCGAGCTCATTACATGTCCGTCATAGATGCTACTTCTGAGCTTACCTTTCCGTATGGCACCTAGACTGATACAGCTACAACAATAAGCACATCTGCAAGCATGAGGTGTCAGAGGCTTGGGCCGAATCTACAATGATCATGACAATGACAAATGCGAACAGCAAAAGAAACAGAAGTTAGTCTTTCCTGAAACGACCGAATGAGAGCGCTGAAGAAGAGGGCGTGCGGTGGACCTTTGAGCGACAAGGGGATTAGCGTTCAGCGCTTTTAATGGGATTCGGAGACCTATGATGGATGCGTCTGCTCTACAGAGATCACTACAATGCCTGCGCCCAACAGAGTCGAAGACAGCCTTCAAGTGAGAGATAATTTGGTCACTGTTCCAGAATCTATCGGATAGTAAAAGTGCTATATATGCACTCTCTCACAGGGCTGAGCCCAGCCTGATTTTCACAGATATCTGCCTGCGTTCAGCCAACCTGGGATGGATGACGCCAGCGAGCACCTTGGATACAACAGCAATCACGCCAATGTCTCAATAGTGTTCGCGTATCTTTCTCGAGTGGGATTATTATTGCGATTCCGCAGGCACCCCTTCACTCCGTATACCACCAACGTTTTATTTAACAGGCATGCGAGCGCTCTCGGTGTTCTTCAGAGGGTTGGATAAAGATAAAAAGATAATCGTTCAGCTGTAACACCCTTTCGGTGCCTAGCTGCCATGCCACCCAAAGGAAGCACGAGGGCTGGGATACTGCCAGGTTACCCAAGCCTAGACAGAGGAAGTCGAGAGGCAGAGGTCGGGTTCGAACCACGGAACTTCTGGTCAGTAAATTCGCGCTCTAACCACCCGAATGCCCTACCTTTTCGTGCTATAAAACGGGTATCTTACATGTTACTTCATCTGATGGACCATCAAATTTTACGTTATACTCAACTATAAATACCCTCTACATGGCATTCTGCATTTCCACATACTGGCCACCGATATTCTTTGGTTCACCACCATGTCTGTACTGTTACGCTATGGTACTCCTGCGATGGAGTATGAATACTGCTTTATCAGGGTCCCGAGTGAAAACGGATTCTTAGACGTTCATGCTCCATAGCGTGGTCGGAGTTGAGTTGGTGCTCCACACGGAACGGTAGTCTTGCATAGTAGCTATCCACCGGTAGTTGATAGCCACTGACTGGGCCTGATTTATACTTCGTGGTCGTCAGGTTACACGGTGAAAGCCTTTGTGTTGGAAATTCATGCTGATCAGAAACAGTTAGCGGTCGTCGCCAAACTATAGGAATCACTCATGGTTGACTGTGCAGCTAGGGTCCACTCCTAATCAAAGACAACGCAGAGCATGAACTGTTTCTGGGCAGTACGAACTTTCAGCACAAAAGTTCGCATCGCGTAACCTGGAGGCCCCCAAGTGCAAATCAACCGTGAACCCAGTTGGATCACGTAGACATCAGCCACCAATGGAGGGCCACAATTCAAGACTGCCGTTCCTCCTGGGACACGCAACTTGATTCCGATCACGCCATGGTGCGTGCACGCCTGACAGTTCGCTTCCCTTCATGCCCTCGCAAGTCAGCAATAAGCATGTCAATCCACCATTTTGGAGAACTACCACAGCTCAGCAGTATCGATCTGAGCTTGGTCAACTACTCCGTACAGTAGCGGGCACGTGGATGAAACATGGCAAGATGCGAAACAAGCTATGCTACAGGCGTTTAGTGCTGTCTGTCCGACTTCCCCGATTCGAGCACAAGACCACTGGATGTCGGCGAGATCGTTATCCATGATTGATGCCAGAAAATCCATACCAGAAGGCAGCGATTACGACGGTGCACGCAAATCCCTCAAACGCCAAATAGTGAAGAGTCTAAAGAAAGGCCGAGAGCTCTGGTGGACATCGAAAGCTCGGGAGATGGAGAAGGCTTTTGCTGCCAGAAATAGCCGTGTCCTATGTCAGTTGATAAGATCGACTGGCCACATGAAAGCAACAGTTAGTGAAACGATAAGTGAAAAAGGTGGCCCATTAATTCACTCGCAAAAACGTCAACTGGAAAGGTGGGCCGAACACTCCGAAGAACAATTTAGCTGACCTCCTGCAACACATGACAGTTCATGTGGGCGAACCTTAATTGCCCGTCAGAAGAAATAAAGTACAGGATATCCGTGCTGAAACGTGAGAAGGCACCAAGACCGGAGGGTCTGCATCCAGCCCTCTTCAAATAAAGCAGAGCATCCCTGGTGACCTGTCTGACAAAGCTTATTGGTGCGATATGGAGTGAAGAAAAAGTGCCTGTATAATGAGGCACTCCGACAGTTACTCCTGACTTCAGCCTCCGACAGATTCTGGAACAGCGACACTGCTTCCAGCAACCAACAGTGGTTATCTTCCTTCACTTGAAAGCTACCTTTGACTCTGTGAAAATCATGCACTATGACATTGTCTGTGGACAAATTCTGAACCCTCAGTAAGGCGCCTTATGCTGACTTCCGTGGACGCCTAAAGGTAAGCTCTCGCCTGAGTCCACTACATCAAGTGGTGTTAGGCAAGACTGCCCTCCCTCACCTTTCCTCTTCAACCTCGTCGTTGATACGACTATGGAAGACTCAGTACCAGCCCCTAATGCCTGTGGGGTCTAAGTGCACCCGGGGCATTCGCTCACAGATATCGAGTGCGCAGACGACATAGCTGTTCTTGGATCTGACGCCACTGTAATGCAGACAACAGTAGATAATATAAGTAATTCTGCCTCACGGTTTGGTGTAAAGTGCTGCTGCAAGACTGGGTTGGCTCGAACCCTGACCTCATGCTTGCGGATGAGCCGATTGAGGTAGTAGACAAATTTGTCTACCTGGGCAGGTGTATCCGTCCTGGTGGTCTCGCGAAAGATGATGTTTTCATCCGGATTGGGAAGGCCAGAGCAGCTTTCGTGAACCCGCATCATCTGTGGCGTAGGCGTCACATTAGCTTACCCATCAGGGGTCGAGTTTACAATGCTGCAGTGCGCTCCATATTATTATACGGATCAGAAACCTGGGTGCTGCATACTCAGAACGTCAAAAGACTTTCAGTGTTTGACTATCGATGTTTTCGGGGCGTTGCCCGCTTCTGGTTGGAAAACCGGATCAGTAACGCTGAAGTACGTCGAACAGTTTTCGGAAGATATAACTCGTCCACGATAGATGAACTGATCATACTCCATAGGTTGCGCTGGCTTGGTCACCTGCTCCGTAGGCCAGTCGACCGGCTTCCTCGAAGGGCTCTTTTCGCGCAACCACGTGACTTGGCAGCGGTCTATGAAAGCCACTACCGGCAAGCTCAGCTGCGCTAGTCATTGCCGCCTCCCTGGATGGGACACATCGAGGGTTACCGACATTATCAGACATGGTCCAGTCGCGCTCGTACGTCGAAGCGATTGCCTTAATTTTATAGCTCCTCTCTAGCACCGTTAAAACATGAGGAAAGACGCTCTAGCCAATGTAGTCCGTGGAAATATTGCAGCACTCAGGTCCGTCCACGACAACAAGGTTGTGACTGTTGGTCATTTGGGCAGGCGCCGATACGATGAGCGCAATACCCTAAAGATGCCATCCTTCGGGAGAGTAAGTCTCAAGCGTTCCCAGCTAGATTTCTGTGTAATGTTTCCACGTATATGCCCCTACCATCACTGAAAGTCCATGATTGTTTTCGGACGAGTGACTACATCTCAAGGCCATGGACCTCAATGCCTACCGAAAAAGACACAAGAGCATTGCGGACGCTGAGTTACGGAATGCAAGCCGACACACTGAGGACTTCCAAACTGTTGGCTAAAGTGACCACAAATTCGAAATCAGAAACAAGCAATTCTTCTTCTTACAAACCCACTGTTGGAGAACGTAAAAATTGGTCTCCGTCCAAGAGTAGCCTTCATTATATGGGCAACGAGTCTACTGAGGAATTGATCGTCTGTCTGGCTTTATTCTGTGGTTTTGAGTCCTTGCTGGCTTCGTTGCTCAGGTTGTCACAACTCAATAATTATGGTATCGTTTCTACACACGTATCACAAGCTTAAGAAGAAATGTGACTCCTTTACAGGAACACTTTTTCGGGAGCTGCGTTCAAAATATCTCACTTCTGTCAACGAAGACATGTAAATCAGCAGGTTCTAGCTAACTAGGAATTCGTAAAACAATCACCCCCTACTCGTGGCTTTTGGACCGATACAACTAACGTTCGTTTGGATTCCCATGAGGTCCTTCCTCTGAATGATGTCTAGAACCCCCGTTTTGTTTCTAATCTAACTGATCCGTCTTCTCCATTCGCTTTTAAGCAGTTTTGCAGCGAAATGGGAACTTGCTTTTTATCGCAAGTTACCGGATAAACGCAAGCATCAATTATAAGCCCCATTTGTACTGCACATGGAGCAACTGCGTGCCCAAGCATAGATGGACACAAATAGGGTAGCAATATGTGCAGCGTTTATCTGTCACCAGACACGTACATGCATTCTAAAAAAACTCGCTTCGTGGTCGGTGTCAACAAAAGTGTCATGAAACTCGGCTTCAACACCTAGAGCGATAGCTAATCAGACCGGTAGTGATGATGGCTGACTACTCTTGTGACTCACTGACGGAAGGTTTACACCACCAAAAGCCCGAATATTGAACAGACTGCTTGTTGAACATACAGTGGAGAGCCAATTCCTTTGATCGCAACTGAAACAACTGTTTTTTTTTGAAAGCCATACTTCGGCGAACCCAATTCATGTCGGTTCCCGGTTTGCCAACATGCAGCTTCAACCAAGGGCTGAAGCGTTTGCATTCCAAATACTTGACATCCTCGCCTCTATCTTATAACATTCTCACTCCCTGCTACACTACCAAATTCCACGTCCCTCTTAACTCATTCAAAGCAGCGCGGCGCAGCAGTGATTGCACTTACGAGGTTTGGAATATTGTGTACTTAACAAAACGTATGACAGTGGTGCTGTGGAAAGCTGTCTATGTGTAGTGTATTGTCTATGTAGTGAATATGAAATGGTTCATGGTCACGACAGATTTCATTGTTTGAAGGCAGATCACTGTACACCGGGCAGGGCTGTACAAGCTGCCTCACAATAACCATGTCCTGCGGAAGTGGGGAAAGTTGCACGCTGCTGTCATAAGCAGATGATAACTAGATGGTAAGAAAATACGGTTCTACACAACACGCACGTATGGGGTATTCTGGAGCTGAGATAGAAAATGTTTGGTGTGCACAAAACGACTACTGGTACTGCGAACCAAGATTAGTGACACGTGGTACTAGTAACCAACATCTCTATTCTGCTAGCTAAGTGGTCTTTGTCTGGAGATAGCCTTTATTCGGGAAATTCCTACAGAAAATTCTTGGGATCGGAAGGCTCTACTTCGTACGAAAACCTTACGACCCTACCTTCATTCCGGCGTAAACATCAAACTTAACTTTCACCTTCACAGCCACACTGCTTTGGACCTCAAATGCGAATAGTAGGTCATCGAACATTCTGTTATTAAGTTATTTATGCAAGCTCCCATAACTTATACAATCTTCCACATACAAGTATGTTTCTTTCAAAGTCCTTTTCTCTCTGTTAGGAAACACCGGTCGAAAAGACTCACTGATACCGACCAAGTAGTAGCCGATATTGTGGCATCAGGATATCCACGCCGTCGTAATGCACTCCACCTGGCAGTGCACTCAGCAGCTGCTGTCCTGGAATGACGTTCCAAGACAAGATGCGCCAACGTTTGGGGACGGTCATGTATACGACCACGTCGTAAGAGTTAGTGGCACGAATGCGTGGATGTCTTAATCTGCATTAAATCGGAAACGCGGACAGATCCACCGTCAACTAAGCGATTGCACGTCAGCGCTTTACCATGAATTGGTAATACTAGCCCGCCCCCTCATCCTTGTTTTCAATGACCGAAATTGTCCAAGTATCCGATGGCTCCCTCTCTAACACAACAGTGTGACTGTACGCCACTCGCAGAGGTCAAGTAGAGTGACTATCCCAAACAAGATAACTCGGCTTTTCTCGAGGTCGTATAAGAGGATTACGATTGCTCGAACGAAGCCGTTATTTGTGGGTCCGTTCATCGATTAGTAAGCGAGCTGGAAAAATTCATACCAGTTGAGTGTCATTGAGCTTTGATCACCAGATGGACAAAGTAACAGTCCCGACCCATAGAGTACGGGAATAATGCCTAGTGCTAATGAATGTCGTACAATCGAACACAGTTAATTTCGCAGAGCTGTAACCTGATCGGCGAACAGGTAGTGATGTTCGACCCCACGTAGTTCATTGGTGTGCATGACACCGTCATACGTTCACAAACTGCACATCCCACGTTGGTAGAAAACGTATCGAGTTGGTAAAAGCAAATTTCAAATGTTTTCGGCCCATCGCTTTGTAACTATGTATGCCAAAATATCAAACACGCACAGGCCGTAGAGTTCACAATGTTACTGCAAAGGAATAAAAAACAATACGTGCTTTCTGATGCATTGGTTTCGGAGCCCCGTGAGAAATTCGAGGTTAGTAGCTGGCTTGCTTCAGTTTGATGCGGATATTCGGTTGCGTCAATCCGCCTTGCTTGGCTAGCACGGGCCGTAAGACTTCTGGAATATTGACACTGCCATCCTGGGGAGGAGTGGTTAAAAGAAAAGGTGAAGCCACATGATATTGTAAAAAGCAGCGAAACGAATTAGCGTTATTGGGGACGGGATAATTTTTTCCAGCTGACAACCAGACAACTGTCAGTGAAGGGAGTTACAATAGGTCTCTCCAGGCTGAAAAGACAAACGCTAAACTTACTCAACTTAGAATGAGAAGCATGATTTGATCAAGTGATATGTTGCGATTCATGAAGCATCAAACTCAAATGACTATTCTAACCAACAACAAATATAACGGCACGGATAATTTACAAGGCTCTCATTTCAGAAATAGGATGAATTGATGATTCTTAAGGCGACACACAAAGCAAGTCCACGAGTATTTGAGAAACACACATTATGAGACGTCGATAGGTCCAGCTTGATTGCAAATCCCATTGAAAAAGTATTCTCATGTACACAAGCACAGTAAAATGACCCAATTTTTCTAATGTGTGTCTGAAAACTTGTATTGGGTTGTGGATAAAATCGTCTGAGGACACGTACAGTGAATAACACATTTTAACCATGTGATGATTACCTTGTTCTGATGGGTTTCCAAGAGGGCTTTTATCATTCGGGGCATAGCACATGCAGTTCCGTTAAGCTGAGGCAGGAATGAAAGGTACAAAAAGAGATGTATCATGACCAGCCAAAAAGTAATTCTGCACATTTCTAAGGCTTGATTATAACAGTCGGTGACCTTCAGCGTTACAGTGAGACCCACCTCAACGCAAACCACTAATGTATCAAGTTATTCCTCTCTCGATCAAACCCTCCTCTTGCTTGAACCCAGTTTTATGCGTCTACTCTATGGACTCGATATTCACCCGCAAACTCTTATGAACTTTTGACCGTTGAGAAGTCGAACCAATTTTGATGAACCTTTACGGG
This sequence comes from Opisthorchis felineus, assembly GCA_004794785.1. Classification (NCBI taxonomy): domain Eukaryota; kingdom Metazoa; phylum Platyhelminthes; class Trematoda; order Opisthorchiida; family Opisthorchiidae; genus Opisthorchis; species Opisthorchis felineus. The sequence continues at coordinate 60,170 of SJOL01007474.1, read as the reverse complement.
CGCTTTTTGATCACTTGCGTTATCACATGCTGTGCGCACAGGTTTGTTGCTAATTCAGATCGATCTGCCGTTCTCTTTGGACCTTCTTTGGACTTGCGCCAATTCGTGCGACAGTTTGGACGGACATTCCCGTAATTTGAGGTTTGTATCCCTTTCATACACGTATTTTTGTACGTGTACCACCGTATTTTACTGATAAATCTCAAGAATTCACAATTCTTGGCCTGTGATTTCGCGCGTCACTCAATTGGGCTTCTCTGAATACGTCAAGCATTCTACATAGGAACAGTGGATAGTTCAGCATTTATCTGATCAATTTATTTCCTAACCAGTGTGTAACTGAATGGCTCATAAAAAATGTTCACTCTCAGCCAATCTGAGACTCAGACAAAGTTTACTTATTGCTGTCACTGCCACTTACCGGGCAATTTTTGGAAGTAATATTCTGGTATTTTGAGACTTCTGGGTCTTGTTAAGTTGCCTGAAAAGTTTCGGTGTAATTTCGTGAAAAGTGAGGATGCCGGCACACATGTTGCCCCCATTTGTTGGATTCCACGCATACTCGTGTTCAGTTTGTTAGTCATCATCCAAATGGTGAAGCAAGACATGCGCGGTTGGTGGTGTTTCCAAACGCGTATGTATGGTCGGCTTAGTTGTCTTGGGAAACTAAAGTCGTCCTTCACAACTCGCGAAGTGCCCCCGAGAGACCGACTATCACGTAAGTTATGCCGGAAAAGTGCTATCCAGTGCCATCCCATGGAGATGTTTCAACTAATGTGAAAGGACGGAAGCAGATGTTGGGTGTTCTGGTGGGACTGACTGTTCAGTGGTTGTCCCGAATCCCAACAAAAACGGCGAAAACATGACTAAGCTCCTGCTGAATGGGCGGGGAAGATAACTACCAGGATCCAACGGCCACGATGGAAGTTCTGTTTCATCGATACCGACGATTCCTCTGCTGCCTTGGCTGTGCAAGGGTGCCCCCTCAAACAAAAGTCGAGTGACATTGGGGATGTTACTTGAATCATATCCCCTCATTACTTTATGGTGTCCAAATCAAGCTAATCACCCGATGCTACAACGTTTCAGGGAACCGGAGCGCGTTGTCTCAACCCAGCGGCCTGGCTGACCAGCAAACGAGCTGAGGCTCTCAATACAAGGAGATCTGTTCACATTGGCTGGTGGGACGTCCGCAATCTGCTCAGTAATCGCAAACAGAGAATACCACTGCGTAGCTTCCACGATTACCGGCTAAATATTGCGCGTCCCACTACTACTAAACTCCTCGTAGCGGGAATGGACATCTACTACTAATTATGTTACAGTGGTCCAGTGGACAACTATGATCTCTATGGGATTGTTTTTGTCTTGATTGACCAGTTCAAGGTGAACTCACATCTTGGAATCTTGTCTTAACCAGGATTGCTATAGTTCGATTTATGGGTAATCCGTTGGATTTAACTTCAATTGTATCGGTCAGTTCTGGAATCTGGTTTTCACGGAGAGTCATAATGCGCAGTTGACAGAGTTACTACGCCCGATATACCGTTGATCACACGTGATTGAAATACTCGGCAGGCCGACTAGACGAATCCACCCGCAATGTTCTCAACAAATCCAGCTTAAGTGAAAAATGTAAGAAGAGTAAATGACTTGTCAACCTTGCTGCATCGAACAACCTAACCCTCACCAATAGGTGCCTCCAGTAACATAAACGGCAATTTCTAAAGTATTATTCAAGTGACGGTCGCACTGACTCTCGAGTCGACTGTGTTCTGACGCCATCTTGATGAACATCTGTGGTAGAAGACTGCCCGTCGTATCGAAAAACTGAAAGAAAGAACAGACGAGAATCGTACCACACCTTCGCGAAAGCGAGAGGTGAAAGAATGAAACAACATCAACAAGACCTGCAGTTCAAGAAATACACTCATTTGCAAATCAATTTGGTTTTGCGAGAGACTCACCTAGAACCCAGCTGAATCTCTCGTTTGTGATGTTTCCATGCAAAACCAAATTGATTTGCAAATGAGTGTATTTCTTGAAAACAGTCCAATTTGGGTTCAAGTAGAACATAAGGTTGACGAAAACTCGGGGACTTCACCTGCCTGATGAGCCCCAAAAAGGGCGAAACCAGTCGTGGGATGTCGAAGAATTTTCAGCAACCTTATGAGTAGTACATTGCGCAAAATTACAAGATCTGCAGTTCTTAAGTTTAGCAAATCGATCAGCCATCTCTCGGATTAGTAGCTTACAACAAGCTGGACGAACCGGCAAATGTTGTGGCTTCTCTGCGTCGTTTGCGCGCAATCGTTAATTAAGCTGGTTGAGAGTGATCCACCCGCTTAACAGATTTCGCAAATCTCATAAATGCTCAAACCAGATGTTGAGATGTGGAAAATTACAGCCTTCGTTCATGCAGCTTTTCTGAATTAGCCCACAGGAGTTTTTAAAGCCACATACAGCTGGGCGAATACAGTCTATCGTAATAAATTTGTTAGGAGAAGTTATATTAAAGTTAAAAAACTCCGGCCGAGACGAAGTTTTTAGTGTTTGCAGTAGTTTTCTACTTCCCGATTGTAGGACTCACCGTGTAAGCATTTTGTTGTTCGCCTGTGGGGGAGGTCCATCTGATGTTGAGACGTTTGGACTGATAGTCCAGGCAACTCGAGGTGCTTGATATCTGGACAATTAAAAAAGAAGCATGTGTGTGACATGTGAGAGCTGTTCGCTGAGTCTACTGTGGTTCATTTTCGAAACACGAGGGCAGGATTCATCCATGAGGATAGTCATTAAATCTAACCTAGAGAAGCAAGCGAGTAACAAGATGGCTGGTTAAGTGATGAGAAATCTGTATAATTTACTCCAAAGGGTCGCCAAAATCTGGAGGATGAACTAACGTTACTGTCTCATAATTCCCCAAGCTGACATAGGAAACAGGGCCTTCAACAATGTCAACATAGAACTCGTGAATTTTTGGGTATAAAGCCTGTTTGTAGCTGAAATTATCAGTTACAAGTGACAAACATAGTAATGCCTAAAATGCTACAAAATGGCATAGACATGCTGGAACACATGGTGTCCCGCTGTGTCCAAATTAGGCGCGCCACAAGGCTCCGATATTCCGCATTTACGAAATTGCATCTCAGAAGTTCTTGTCATAGGGGTTCAAACTGAGCTAAGCTAAGTGTAATTGGGGGTTGCTTGGGCGCCATGTTAATTACTGAATTCAGCATGGGTGTAAAGTCTAGTCTAGAATAATTAGCCAGTATATTATCCAACTTAATCTTTAAAAAATGCCAAAGTTCCCCAGATAAAAACACGGGGTAAGGCAGCGTACGATTGATACTAATGTTTGAACAACCGGAGGCGACAGTGAAAACTACACGTGAGGTAGTAATAGGTTTGCTCTGCACGTCATAGTGAAGGGTCGCGAACTTTGAGAACCGATGAATTAATCGGTGGCCCAGGTCAAGATGAGCTAGTGTTTGTCCAGGAGTTGAATTACATCGAATCAAGCAGGTTAATCAAGTTATAAAATAGCATGAAACATTTGGCTAAAGGCAAAGACTCGTGCTTAGCGTTCCGTGGAGTATGACGTACGTGGGAGTTATTGTCATGCTTCAGTATTAACTTTTGGTGTGCTATAATCGTTTACCGTCGCGATGAAACCGTGCTCAAGAGATTATGCGGAATAGCTCGATATACGGGGGAACATGAAGAATCGAGGATAAGTAAACTTTAACAGAACCAGCCAATAGCTTTCTGACTCCTAAATTCAAATGTGCATTTACAGTCCATGGGCCTGTGAATAAATCTGTGGTCCTGATTCGACATTAGAGGACAAGAAGATACAACACTTGTAAGCGTCTGGTTGTGCCACGAATTCGGATATTTTCAAAATGAGGCAGCACATAAATTCCTAGACCAAGGATGTATGTCTGACGGAACAGTTGAGTTTTATTAAGCGTACACCAGTTGATCATATGTTAAAAAAACAGGACTGAAACGAATTCTCTCAAACGTCTTCAGTTTCCGAAACATCACTTACTTCGCCATACATGCTTTCACCAGGCATCCAGGCTTCAATATCCACCTTTCGATGGGCAGAATTTCCCAACTCGGATGTGGGCATCTCCAACACTCTAAAAATGTATTGCACAATACCATTTATGCTGCGCATATAACGAGAAAAGAAGAGAGTAGTAGTAGTAGAGAGCGGTAGTATACACCCACTTCCCACAGAAAAGATATCTTCTGAAGTACCTAACTAGGCACCGATACATGTCTCGTAGGTGCATACTGAGTTTCATTAGGCTTGATCCTATCTACGTGGTTAGATCCCTAGCTGTACACCTTCCGTTTTACTGAAAAGTCGAGATAAATCCATTTGTGTCATATTAGAATATTGAATCCATGTAGCCGACGGATAAAATCATAAAATCACTGAATTCCAGTAGCGGTCTCTGGTCCTTCGGAAACAGGCGAAACAACACTCCTCTTTGGTTTGTACGTTTCTATGATGTTGATTACATGTCACAGCAATTAGTGAAGTAGGGAGCTTATCGAGCAGCCGAGTGTCCGTGTGTACAACCTGATCTATCCACAATTGTTATTTAGCACTGTTTAAGAGATGCGAGACAAACGAAATAGCCAACAGAAATTGTGAACAGATCATGTTTTCAGCGGTCAGGCGTCCACATGCTGCAAACTACATATTGCATTTCCTTCCGGGGTTCCAGAACTTTAGATATAGGTTGCAGTTTTGATGGCTGCCAACTTTTGGATGTCGTCTAATCAAATTAAGGATTTTTGGAAAAAAGAAAGTTGAGATATGATTTTCCGAGAAAGCAGCTGCGTAGAAAAGCACGTACCTGAAATGTAGTCCCAAATCTGCGAAAAGACAGATCTGGAACTTCAAAATCTTGTTGAAAAAGGCATCAGAGACGGACATGTCGGGTGGTGTAAGGCCAAACATTTCAACCTGGGATAAAAAGAAAGCTGAAGCCAATTATAAGCATCAAAGATCTGTACTCGACAACACATAGCGAGAGGAGTGGAGAGTTGAAACAACCCAGCACGACAAAAAAAGACGAAAGCATGAAAGAACTCCATCCTGACCACTGGATGACGAGGCGCGTAACGCCTGGCTAGTTTTTCCATCACTGTCACGGGATGCACCGAATTACGGGTTTCAGTGTTGTGAAAGTGTGGATACTACGGGATCTGGCCTCGCAACAGTGCACCTGTGATTCATTACGAACTAACCTGAGATACCACATTCTAGGAAGACAAACCTTCACATGCACGAACTGATGGTAGTATGACATGCTGATGAGTTATTATGTCCAATTAACTGTTTCGCTGCTCACTGCGAAGTTGTTTCAATGAAAATAGGCAGTTCATGCGGAAACGAGTCTGCGTAGCTGAAAACCACGCTTAGCACTAGGGGGTGCCGTGTATGATTTCCCGTCTTTGAAATTAATAACCCCTCTTACAAATGAGAGATCGGTACGCTCAATGAAAGTTTTCCCTCCCAAGCTGTTTTGTCTCCGGTGCTCAAATTTCTTCCAAATAGGCGCAGTGGTTTGGTTGCTACGAAATATCGAGTGTATTAACCCTCGAGTAGCACTAAAGGCAATTGCGAACTACTTCATTATATTCATACGTCTTTGGGACACATGGTGGCACAACATTATCTTATTGCTATGGCGGTTGTTGAATCCGATAGTTGTGCTAGCCTCGACCGCAATAACATGCGGACAGAACCGCCCTTTACATAAAGCAATAGACGATGATATCTTAACAAACAGTCCCGCCAAAACCAGTGAGACGGCGAGTGAATCATGTGTATATGCGATTGTGTCATCGAAACTGTGACAGCGGAAACAATGCTCCTCTTTCAAGCCGATTACTTGTGTTACAATTTGGAGAAAGTTGGCGACGCCCAATAGGACATCAGGAGCGAATGAGTTTATAATGCTTCCACGTAGTAAACGGTAAATTGAAACGCCCCATATTTTGTTACAGAACCTTACATGAACACACAGGTATCCGAATTTATTCCCATTAGCTGAAGTGGTTAAAGGTTACATCACTTCTCCATCGCTTCTGAGCTCTAGGTAAACAAACTTACTTAAATCTATGATTCATGTCCGAATGAGAATACTTATTAGGCAACCGAAAACGTACTTGAAACTCTGACCTTTTCCATCACTAATTCGAATCCGGCTACCGCCAAGATAACCGAACATGAGACAAGATCAGTAGCGACCAGCAAACACGAGGACTAAAATTGACACCAACGCGACTGATGGTTTAGATGGTGGTAATCACCAGGCATCCCAGCGTGAAAAGAATAGAAGGTGTAGAGCCGACAAGCGTGTGGGGAGCAGTTTTGCATTAGCGGAAAAGACACGAGACGGCGTCCGGTTATCAGTGAAAAGTACAAAACACGAGGAGAGTAAGAACCACCTAACCCCAATCCACTTGTCCTAGCACACTTAACACAAACAAACAAAAACTGTAGACAACATTAAGAGGAATATTCCACTAAGATGTCCTAAACCGGAAAAGCGAAGCCCGGAAATCCCTAATTTAACCTGATAACGATCCCCATCTAACCAGTCCGTCGTAAGTGTTAGTCATCCACGAACAAACGAGAATCTCAGACTGATATCCAGTACTGATCAATTCGGCTGTTCGTACTAAATCCCACTGATTGGAACTCTGCCTGCCTTAAAATTCGGTCAACCTGGTGAATTATTCACTTGACATAACAAAGTTCTCGTGTAAAAAGCAAAACGTTGCCCAACAGTAAATCCACCAGTTACGAAAATCCTCCGAAACGAGCCCACGCTCATTCACTTGTAATTTACTCCATTACTAGTTCCAGAAGTAGCTAGACTGTATTTACAAAAAAACACCCTGGTGTGAAAAGAGTAGCCAATGTTCCGATGTTCAGCACCGACCAGTCAATGACGGCCCAAATTATCTCTTTGAATTTTCAGGTTCGAGTCTTCTTTAGAATCCAGGATATACGCAACGGTGCTGATTCACACGGGGTGAGTTTATACAACAGATGCGAAACTTGGTACTCAATAGCAAGCTTCCACAGAATGGCTGCTGTGTTGAATGGTTTGTGGAAAGTGGAGGGATTCGCTGAAACTACACTCACATAATTCGGTCCGAACAGTTTTCGGGGGGGGGGTCTATGCTAATTAGTCCACACCACAGTGCAAAAGCGTCACTAGTGCGAATTCTCATCTGTACCGCATTTTGAGCTCACATCGAACCAGAGCCTTTGACTGCTGCTTCCATATGTATTGAAATAACATGATAAGGAAGTTTCTTCAAGGGGGTGGCTTGGATTTAATGACTAATGACTGAAACACTTTCAGCATCTGACTATAACGTCCGGATGCGCCATTGCTTTTTTACCTTCGTAAATTGGTGGACCCGGTAGAGTGGAGCTTCCTGGTGTGGGGCCTCTTGCCGGAAACACCGACTGACAGCACAGAGTCCAACAGCGAAACTCGTGTCTGGATCGCTGGACTGCTCTTCGGTAGTAAAAGTCCGTCCCGCGCAAAAACTGGCCAGACCCATTTCCGCCGTACCCGAAAGGCAGTAGGTCATGTCTTCTGACGAGCAGAGCTTATAGACCTGAAAGAGCAGACAGAACGTGTCCGTACGTAACACTCGAAAGTAGTTTTGCTTGCCAACAATCATTAACTCGAAACGACGTTTTTGTGTCATCCTTATTACAACTAATCAAGTGGCTTCATCTGTATTGCGGTCCGAAGGAATACACACATCACTTTCAGACCAAATGGCTTTAAACTTGTCCCTAGTGTAAGACATGATGTCACCAAGGGGAATTACTCTCTTCCCCCCTGCCCCATGGGAGTTGGTTTGGAACCGATGACTACTGGGAGACCACTCACAACCTTAACTATATTAAGCAGTCAACGAAGACCAAGTTGAAAACGCATGCAGAGTTTCTTCACACTTACATGCCGACGCCAAATACACCCCGGGCTAACCGCGTTGCAGCGAAGTTTGTTTAATGGCCACAACATACGGCCTCCACGCACGTAGCAACACTTTAGTAGCCTCCCCAAAAGGACCACGTAAACGGACAAGCCAAAAATGGCCACTGTTGGACAAGCTCTAGAGGATCAACCATAATCGATAAATTTTCAAGGGGATAACTGTAGCTGGATGGAAGCTCACGAAAGACTAGAAGCGAAGTCACCGCATGGAAAGTGCACACTAACATGGAACTTCGAGATTACTTCCTGGAATTGCACACTGAACCTCATCTTGACTACACGCTTATCTTCTTGAAGAACACCATCAAAAGAAATTAATCTTCGGATTCGAGCACTTTTGACAACTCCCGTGAAGGTTCCGTTGTCTCTTACCCCATCAAGAGACGTTCAAAAAGTGTCGAGTAAAAGTGGCCTCTTAGTTATGATAGTTTACTAGTGAAGCAGTTTGCAACGGACCGTCCGAAACTGGTTTCTTTTGAGGATGCGTCTATCCTAAGGGCGATCAATCCATACGGACGCAACCATTTGTTTAAGGCAGCGAGGCATCAGTGTTGAACACTGATTTCATGCTGTCCACGATGATGATGATTTGTTTAAGGATTAAGCCCCACAAAAGAGAGCGGATTTGGTCGATCTTTCTAGGCGAGAAAGAGAACGGGCCTGATTGGTTTATCCATTTACTAACAAAGTCTCGGTGAGTAGTACAAGCTGCAAAACTGGAGGATGGAGATTGATCAGGAAAGAAAATTCAGAATAATCACAGCCTACAGAGGCGTGGTCCATACATTCAAATGCCACTAGAAGTAGTTGCACTATTTGGGGAGTTTCATCGTGGAATGTAATTATGTTTAGTACATTCCTTAACAGCTTTGACAATCAACCAGCCAGCAGAAACCCAACCAACAATCAACCAGCTTTCCTTGTAGCATTCCAAATTTGATGGAATTCTGCAGAGGTACAAGACATCGTTACCAACATTGATCAATCAAAGTGACAAGGCTAATCAAATTACTGTTCAGCCGCTCAATTACTGGTCGGAAGGTCAGGGGTCCGAAACTTTCCGAGTTTCGTGAGATTTGCGTTGCATGGCAGTTAGGCACCGAAAGGGTGCTACAGCTGAACGAACGATTCCCAATGACGATGAAACTGCTGTACAGTACTTTCCAAATGTCAGCATAGATTATCTTCATTGACAAGAATAACTCTCAATTGGCAACTAAAGCTTTTTATGTGTTCTTATTAAAACCACAAATAATTTGCTCAGAAAAAGGGAAAAATTTCACAACCCGCATGAATTTTCCTATTGAGAAACCGTCACTCGAACAGTCAGTCCAAGTAGGATCACGCGACACGAACTGTGTGATTGAAAAATGTTAGCATTAGACTGTGTCTGAGCACAAGTTAACCACGCTGGCGATCAGCAAAGCGTGGCCGAATGGTGTAGCTCACAGCTACTAACCAGACAGTCGCGGTTTCGGACAGTCCCAGAGAGTCTTGAGGTGAGCAGTGCCAGTAATTTTCAGCTGTACGGTGTTCCTAGGCTTTCCTGCATAGACTGACTTCACTCGAGGGACGAGATTTCAGTTAAAATTGTTAAATCACTTCACTACATACCAACTGTTTTGTCATCTTAGCCAATTATTGCAGCCAAATATGCAGTGATACGCATGACAAAAATTACGATTGTAGAGGCAAACACCTAATTGCTTACTAAAGGCAGGAGTATTGTTTCAGTGAAATCAAGTGTTTATAATAAGATGATACAAAAAGTTTGACCCAAGTGAGTGACCTTTGTAAAGCAGTTCCTTACGGAATGTAGAAATCCTATATCTGGGTCTGGAAGTTACTTTTTGCTAATGGTAAGACTGATTATGAGGTTGTATTTATTCTGGTGAGTTTAACAGTCATAGGTAGTAAGTCACTTTAGTTTCAGTGCTTCGTTGTATTATGTTCAGAAATTACAGTATGTGAAGTAATGTATGCTTATATGGCCATTAAGATAGGCTCTTTTGAAAGAATTCCTTTCCCAACTGAGACCATTTGGGTCGTTCCTTGTTTGGGATATAAGGAAAGACAGCCAGTCCAATGAAAGAACAACTGACTTGGTTTACGCGACAAACATCAGACAGCACGATCCTTCAAATAAACTATGGACACCTAGCAGCAATGCAAACGAACTAAGAAAAGTTACTTTGTCTGACCAGGGTCTTGAAGGGAGACAGTAAAAGTTTGTGGAGAAGTGTCGATTGACCTCGTCGGTCGAAATAATGCTATGAGTGCAGTAGTTGGATCTAACTGTGAGCCGTCAGTTCTTAGCCCGTTGCGTACTTCGAGCGTATCCCTGACAGTTCCATTATTCCTGTCCTGGCGTGAGGGATCTGGCTGTGAGCAAGCCCTGGCACTTCCTGTGGGCTGCATGGTGGGTATGCCCCGTAAAAACGTCGTAGGTGATTTGATTGTTTTTGTGTGACCAATGAACAGTTTATTAACGAGCTTAGTGAACAAGTGTCATTGTGCCGGAACACTTTAAGCTGGTTGCTTGGTTGTGTAGAAACCTGAAACGTAGCATGCTACAAAAGATCTTTGAATTTGCAAACACAAGTCGTTTAACATTTCAGGATGCTGGAATATTTCTAGCCAATTGCGGAAAATTAAAGACAGGCAGAGGATGTTCACGGTGTAACAGTCGACACAACGTTAACCTAAACAATACGGTGGGAAGAAGGCCTTGTTTGGAGCTCGCGTAAGGGAGCACGTCCCTAGATAAGTACTGAACACACAAAATCAGTCCAACAATAGTCGTTTTACATTTCATCGAAATCTACTTTCTCCCACCCAATCAGTGAAGTTACCAGACTGACATTTCTGCAGCCCTCAAAACCGTCATAAAACGGAAATGTATCATTTGTCAAGTTTCATTGAAGTCTTGACGACTATGTGGTTTAGACGAGGTCTGTGTTCACCAAGACCCAAGCGAAACACCGTTGAGTGTACTTAGTCATCGATCGTACACCCCATTGTCACAATGTGGATTTGAGACTTCTCGTAATGACTCATACGTCCGTTGATTCATGACATATAAGGTGCCTAGTTCGGTTGATAAGAAAGTTCCAAGCGTGCCGCACAAGTGGTCTTCTGTTACTGCTATTTGGGTTATCCTCACACGAGAACGATTTCCAAATTTGCGCAGCTATTCTTCATCAGCGAAGCACGGTTTGTTAAAAATAATTCCTCAGGCGAAGGGGAGATTTCGACCGCTTCAGTTAGCACTTGTTTTAGAAGGGATAGTCGTAAACGTACGTTTGTGGGGAAGGTGGTGATGGATGCCAGTGGAAAAACAAACCTGGGAACGGAAGCCTTTAGTAGGGAACCCACAGGCTTCGATGACCGGCTCAGGAAGTATGTCTGGAACAGAAATCAGAGCAAATCCAGCTTGAGCAAGCCGCTCTAGGGTCAATTCTGTCAGCGCATCCTCAACTTTGGCCAATGGACCACTGAAGTAGTAGGTTCGTAATCCAGTACCCATGGTTGTGTTTCTGACGCGTAAGTGAGGTGTTGGGTGGAAGACATCCAGAGGATCAGGAGTGGAGACGGATGGACCAATGGGAACCATTGCAGTGGACAGTGTAACCGCATCTTTTGGTTTCCAATCGACTTGAGCAATAACGGGGATTAAGCGGAGAGGAGAATAAGCGACATGGGTAAACTCAACAGAACACAGAGTGAGATGACTCAGAATCTAATGCGATGAACGGCGCGGTTGAAATTTGTGCAAAATACACGAAAATGTGTAGGAACTTATGTAGGGTAAACCTTACGAGAGAGGCCGCCACGAGGGAAAGGGATCTGGGCTATCTCAAAGAGCTGCTTCACTTGGGTGGGGCCATGCGTTAGACAACAGTTGACGGAGTACTGAACTATTCAAGGGAACATGGTTTCCATTAGGCGGGGTTTATCTTGCGGGAATAACCGTAGACTTGACCTGTTCGATGAAGTTGGAACTCATAGCCTCTACATAGATCACGCATCAGTACTGAACGATAGCTTCCTTATCACTGTTATCTTAGATGAGCTTGAAGGGGATCATCCGACTTCGTCCCACAAAGGACACGATGACCCGGAAGAACTGAAGTTCATATAAGGTGAATACATATGGTTGAAGTTTGTTGATACCGTTGGACTGATCAGCGACTGAGAACCGCAACAGAACGCCACTGCAAACAACTTGATGACGCCAACCAAAGCAAATACTCCATTAGGATAGTTGTGGATACAGAAGCACACCGTCTAACTATACACACACATCCAGCCATCTCCTGAAAAAAGGACACTGGGAGACAAAAGTCTCAAGAGCCTTTTCTGAATTTGACCTCTCTAGAGAGGTAATTGTGTAAACAGGTTGTTCCCAAACCCCTATACGTCGGTTGACCTCCTTATATGTAAGCTGAACCCCTTAAATCCCAATTTTAGTGTAACAGGCTCTCATCACCCTGGATCTTGAAATTCGCCACCTTCCTAGAATACCTATATATAAACCCAAAAACCCGATAAACCCAAAAAATGATATGGTAGAGAATAACGCTCGTAGACGGGACAGATAACCTTTGTACACTGCAGAACCATAAAAACATGCAACGCCTTTTATGAGAAATCCAAGGTGATGAAAATCAGACTATCCATCGCGTGATACTAGAAATACGCCAGGAGGACATACACACAATCCCTACCGAAGACCTACCTGCCAACCTGCTGCCATGGAGATAAATCTGTTTAGCCTTCGAAGGATCGCCAACAGGCTGAAAAAAAAACAACTGCCGTTTATAGCTGACAAAGAAACAAAGCCATTCATAACACGTCTCTACGAGACAAAATCTCGTCTAAATACTGAATACTGTTCCTCAGAAGGGGTTGGATATTTATACTCATATGGTGACGAGAAAAAGAGCTAACGAGGAACAGCTAAGTAGGTTCAGCATGCCGATTCAAAATTCCAGCAGCAGATATGCGAGGTTAGGTTTTAATCCGCCATCGTACAATCTGCACACAATGCTTAGCGGGCAGTTGACGGGATCGGTGTTTTACCGCGCCCGTAGACGTAATTTATCTGCCATCTATATTCGTCCAATGAGATGCTTCCCATCAGTCGATGACAAACTATTGAAACCATCATGTTCAGGGTTGGTAATTCCTTTGGACATCCACCTAGACAGGTCCGATCCAGGAGTAAACTCTAATTGTAAACACCCATGTTTTCATCGTACGGCAAGAAAAAATAACCGATATACGTAACTCCAGTACAAAACAATTCTGTTAAAGGGGTGAGTCCAGTGGACACAGTGGGGATGAACGCACGTACTTTGCACGCCAGATGTCCGGAGTCCTGCTCCTGCCTAACTGCTTATCTTGGTGAACAAACCGCGATCAACTCGACTGTATTGGCTGCTAGAACGGTGGCACTAATGGACCACTGACATCACCTCAAAAACAGTACGACTCAAACTGAGGGGGTAACCATCACTAGCATAGTCTTGGGGGACTGTTTTGGAATTCAGTTTGGGCATTTGCTTAGTTCAGTCAGTTTTAGAGTTTCGCCTTTGCCTCGCCTATTTCATCACCCCATTCTGTACGAGTCGGTCGGAAAAATAACAAGACTAACGAGGGCCAAAGTGCCAAAACCCGCTGGAACCGGTTGTGTAGGTGCTAATTCCACTCTAGACGACCAGTCCGCTGTTCGAGTACCACCCCTACGTGAAAATTTTCAGCAGAATCTCGTAAACTGTTTATTGTGAAGGGAACAATTCAGAAACATAACTACTATTTCCGACTCACCAGTTCTCAAGGTGAGTCTGATATACAGATAGGGATGTTTTAGTAGTGCACGATCTTTGGCTTTTCTGGGTTATCTAGTTATCCGGTGACATCACAAGGACCTGCACAACTAGCTCGGAGTTCAAAATTTGCACTGGAGTGAAGCAGTACCGCGTTCTTACCCGGCCCTATTCGGCTATTTAACGATCATCCGTGTGGAGGCGTTCCGCCATTGCGAGGGTGGTATACGTACTCAATACCGTTTGGAGGGTTATTTATTCAGTTCGAAACGTTTCCAGACCAAAACGCTATTTTGCGGATCTGATTGCCGTGTGCTGCTGTTTGCAGACGACTGCGCCTTATTTTTACACTCTGAAGTATTGCTGTACTCAGAAGAAGAGCGAACGACTACGACGTTCGACTGAGTGGTATCTCGCTTTGGCGTAGATAAAGATATTTCCAAATCGCTTGTCTTTTGTCTGCTTATACTGAGGGTTAAACAGAAAACACCAATTATTCAGCTAACTGGTTGTCAGACGGCGTGTTGCACGAATTTCCGCTATCCCAATAACATACTATCCACAAACCTGATAAGGAAATAAATACATGAACTGCAAAAGGGAGCACATCATTTGATCACCTTGAGAAACGCACCTGGATGAATCAGCACTTAAGCATAGATACCAAAATTGCCCTGTATCAGGCCGTACAGTCTTAACGGCATGGAGACCTGGATGCTATGTAAACGACAGGTTCGGGTTCTTGACCTGTTTCACTCGCACCATCTACACAATATCCTTCGGATCGAATAGGAGGACCGGCACCTTAACACTAAAGTCCTTCGGAGAGCAAGCACCGTTGGAGTTGATTGTAGTCTTATTCTGAACCAGAAACGTTTGCAAGGGTACTTGAAAGGACTGGCCAAAAATTGCATCCCAAAGCAACTTATCAACGGCCAGTTGAGGAGTGTAGTTCAAAATCGGAGACATAGGAATTTCCGCTACCGGAACAGCCCTGAGGCAATTTTGAAAAACTGTGGCTTCTATTTAAGGTCGTGACAGAACGGCGTGGAGAACAGCTACCCAAAAAAGCATATATATATATATATAATGCGCATACGTGTTATATTTCATATGTATAAACCTGCGCACGGAATGCCCATGGTGTCGATCGCAAAGAACAACAGACGACAAATATCAAGCGGAAAATCAACATGAAGACAAATTTACCGTCAGCGGATGCGTTGAATTTGGCAGCTGGCTGACCAGATTCATTAGTTCCGCGTAGACAGAGTTTTCACCCGATGAGTATCGCTTGTGTAGGTTTAGCTGAAAAAATACGAAGACAGATGAATAACAGTAGTCAGAAAAGCAGTCAAGAATGGAGCTCCTCACACCTCTTTACAGAGGCGTCTCAATGCTGTGACCGAAAGTAAACTGACATACCAGGTGATCCATATCGAGACGAGAATTACGGGCGGCCAAATTGGCCCTCATCTGTTCCACGAACGCCTGATCAGTGAGCTGTCCGAGAACGAAAGGAGGTTGAAACGGTCGCAATGCACCAGGATCAGAAGTGAGTGACCGAGAAAATGGTGGCAAATAATAGCTCCATCTTCGTACTCCTAGGCGACGCAGATTGCTTCTAAGACAGTTAATGGAGCACTCCATCGTGGAACCAACTCCAGCGGGTAGCTACATACCAGTGGTAAAAAGAATCTGTAAAAGAAAACATTTTCAGTGTGATTATGCGGCACTCAAACACTCTGGCCAAAATTGTGGGGCCAAGAAAACTCCTGAAAATCGAAATATGTACCGGTGTCCAAGCGCACAACTGATGAAAGAGTAGCCAAATGTTCCTGTACCCGACATCATTGACATGCGAAAATTCAGAGGTGGTATTTCCATGAGCTATTCTATTCATGATTATGTTGCTACAGCATGGAGGCTGAGCTGATTTGAACTAAACAAAGCAGAACAAATGCGCTTATGAATGAAGAAACGGAGGTGGTCATGTGCTAGAAGTCATCAGCGTCCCACGTAGCAAATTACTGACACGGGTTCCGGATAAATGTTACCGTACCAGGCGATCACCAGTTCAGTTAGATGATCGAACAGGCAAAATGAGATGATGACCGTTCTTGAAGGTGAACTGGCGATCCTCATCACTTAAATTTAGTTCATGATGATCTTATCTCGTGACGATCTCGAAGGACACATTGAAGTGCATAGGCACATCGTTTTGTGAGATAACTTCGAATACCGGGTGGATCTGACGACAGCATGACCCTAATAAATGGGCTTAGATGTAAAACCACTGAAGATCGTGCAATCACAAATCAGCGAGGTGGCCGTTCAAAAACGGTTTCGCACGATTATCGTACCAGCGTCCGATCGTACGACGCTCAATCAACGTTCTTTTTGCTGTTATACATTTTAGAAAGTATTCGGATAGTTGTGATTCAACGGCATATTACAGTTGCCATTCGAACCTATTCGGTTATGCAACGAAAGTTATGCTCCTCAATGAAGCACGTGGTTGCGATATTGAATAAAAATGCTCAGTTCACCTATTGTTTTATAACAAAAAAAAGCTATCGATTTAAAGAACTAGTGAGTTGAGGAAAACTGAGTGTTACAAACTCTCCTTGGGCTCTTGGTTCCTCACGACGATTCGTCTTTTTCCTCGTAAAGCTGGCATTTGGAGGGTCATGAAGAAATGCTCACAAGATTCAAATATGACAATTAGAAAAGACGGGAGGAATTCGGTTTGCAGTGTTTCGCAATCTAAACACCGTTCAATTGTCCTATAAACACAGAGACAACACATCCATAAACTGATATTCGACCGTTACGTTCATTTGGTCCTGAATAACTGTCCCCAGTTGGGAACTGCTCAGTTCACCTTCTGAGCTGAGAAAAGCGGTTAAACAGGTGACGGCAACTACAACCACTAAGCAACCTACGAGAAGCAGTAGGGTCGGATTACTGCCAGGCTGCCCAAGGAAAGACAGTTTATGACGCACTTGCAACCCGGGTCTTGTAAATTCCCTAGACCAATATAATCCAGGCCAATGTAACAGTAGTTCAAAACTTTATGCAGCGGTTTGGCGGATAAGCCATTTGTATCTGCGACAGGAAATCTATTAGGATGAATGCCTTACTTTTGAAATAGGCACGATGCATGGAAAACGCCGGAACTTCGCGTTGAGTCAAAGAGATTGTGCGACTGATGAGAAAAAGACCAGTAGCCTTCAGCTTGATAAAGAATTTTGAATGATCGGTTGAGTGCATTAAAAGGGTTCCAAAGCGAACTCACACAGCTCTTATAAACTTCACTGAAATGCGAATATAGTTCGCAACATGTTTTCTTTGCATCAAACAGACCAACCGAGAAAGTATTAGTACCGCATTTACATGACGCTAACTCAGGTCAAGTTATCCGTTAGGTTCGTTTTGTTTAAAATGGAGGTAGATGTTCATACACACGGTCGGCTGCTCGTATAAAGCATAGTACCGGATGTGAAAATCCCGTTTCCACTACAATGTTCAACATTAGGCAGGTTGGAAATGTACATCTGGGTTTGTGTCCCCCATATTTCCCACAAAGCATTAGCGGAAAACTCACTGAGTTTTTCAGCCGATAAACCGCCAGCATTGAATATCGGCTCAATTCATTATGCTTGCACAGTACTGCCTTGAAAAATTTAATAACTGGAAGCTCGGCGGCGAAGAATTCCGACCGTATGTACGTACACCACAGTGCCGTGGTCTGGAGGAAATCCAGTGAACTGATTATCACATCGGTCATTATCATTCACTCGGGCTAACACGTAATTGCTACCCCCCACCGCACTCCATGTGGAACTACTTCAACAGCTCAACCTTACTCAACATCATGGTATTGGTATATGCCGTTGCGTTCAAACTCAGGTAGGCTTTGTAGCGGACTGTAAAACTGTACTTGTAATCATGTTTTCAAAGTGTCGTCTCAGAAAGTTCCGGCCCGAAAACCGTTAGTACGATTAGCAGAACAAAGAACAGCCGGCACAAACGAATCTGAACTATCGAACCCGTAGCAACAGGAAGAAGTCATGGAATCCAATCTTAGAAAGGTATATTACACGACAAGTTTACAAGTCGAATGAACTGGCAAGGCAGTGAACCAGTTCCAGGAGGTAGCTTCAGTTCATGACTCTAGAGCCACTTCCACCCTCTCCAAAATTTGTTGCAGTTCGTTTCGGAGGTTTTGAATCTCACCTTGAACTTTTTCGTCTAGGGTGGAATCCTCAGTTAACTAAAAAGGGTGGTAAAACGTTTGAGAGGAGGTAAATAAAAAAGGCTGTTCATAAGGGAGTGGGGGCAGAAAAGAGAGATGTGGTCTCCCTTGTTCACTGCTAGGGAGACGAAGTTACACCAAATATGGGATTTTGATGTTGAGTACATAGGTGAGAGCCACAAGCCGGTGGTAACGCGGGGAAAAACAATCAGGTCACGAAAGATTTTGATCATATGCAATGCATAACTAGAAGAGCTAATGAAATGTCTTGCTATAGATCACCTTAAAATATAACGAACAAACGAACATCGACAGTAACCCGGAGAGGGAACGTTTCGTTTATTGTTCCTTTCAAGGTGATTTAGCCACCAAAACCACCAGCAGACGCTTAGTACGGGCAATCGGGAGAAATCCTAACACTGACGACCTTCCGTTAGTATTCAGAAGCTCTTAACCCATTCAAACGGAAAACAAACGCCGTTTGTTCACGCTAACCAGTTTTAAGGTTATTTGTGAATTCAGATGCGACTGTGATGCACTTAACGTCTGTCAAGTGGCTGGCGGGAACACAAAAAAGGAAGGAGCACATTCCACTATGGCTTAAGGAAAATCTAGACTACCTGCATGGCACAGCTGGTTGACTCTGGTCATGGTGATGTCTATCAGAATTTTGACCCCGAGAAAGTGTTTATTATGAATCCATTCAACTGCGTAGATAAACTGAAAACAGATTTCGATTACTTGAAGGGACAACACTCGTAAGGTTGCTGAAAACTCTCCAAGAAAATGTACTGCAACATCTCTAATATCGTACCAACTGAAACATAAGGCGGACTTTGCAAAGCACATTCAGTTGAATATTACCATAAAAGAGAGATTCAGCTGGAATCCAGTTGAGTCTCCCGCTGAAACTAAATTGGTATGCAAATTAGCGTAGCCCGCCAGCTTTGATTACCTTTAGCGTTCCTTGTACGGAAATCAAACTCAGACGGAGAGAGGCGAAACTGGACTTGATAAAAGTACTTTGACTAATGTGGTCTAAATCTGTTGAGAAATCTGAGGGTCCATCTCCGTTCGCGGTGATGGAATCGGCTTCGAACAACGTCTTGGCCCATAGCTGTAGTCCTTGAACAACTTCGAAGCGCTTATCCGGCGACTGCTGCCAACTCCCTTCTTTCGGTTGTACACGGCACCGGTGGGCAGTTTGGAGGTTCTTCACGGCCTGTCATATAAAGAATTATAATGAAAAGTAAACAGTTTAACCGTACCAACGGAAAAGTGAATGATAGGATATGGACGAAATACAGAGGAATATGGTGAGTGCTTTTCCAACATTCTTCATTCAAACAATGGGTTGACGGTTGAAAGAACCCTCGTACCTTTTGGAAAGTGGTAGTCTTTGGCGATGGCTTTTCTCCAAGCAACAGGATTGCGTACTCCTTCCATATCTCCGCATTGGTTGAGGTCTAGGGTAGAAAGCATACGGATATTATAACCCACACTGTAGGGTTTCGATACAGAAAAGAGGGGATATATGACAATATGCAACATTAGCTGAAGAATTTCGAGGTCAGTGAGATGACTTACCACTGAAGTGACTCGACCGAACAATTCAAGGACTTTCGAGCGGAGTGATCCAGCGGAGGTCCCGCTGGTGCTGGGGACATCTTCGACAACGGCTTTGGAGAGGACACCAAGGATTTCAGCATCAGAATATTTCTCTCGTAGGTCTAGCAACCGATGACACGCCTGGATTGTGTCTCCGAACGCGCCAACGTCAGCGCTGATCTGTGGTGAAATATATGAAAAATAAACTTCTGAAACCGATGAAAGCGGTCCACCTAGCAACGATATCATATGAAAGCCTGGAGAGTGTTAGCAACAAAACAAATTTAGGACCACTTGGCACGAGCTAAAAAGTAAACGACCGCTACAGGAAACGGATACACTATATGCTGAGCACGGAGCAGCAATGTAAACATGGGAATGATCCTATTGGAAATCAGATCTACAATTTACCTCAATCTGGCACAAAAACGTGAATAATGAGCACGAGGAAACTCGAGTATGGGACCAGTTCCTGTCCCCTCCAGATTTCGATGGCATTTCCGAGTCACTGTACCTCAAAACCAATATCGATTACTTAGTCTCATAACTGTTCATTACTGCTAGCTCGCCCAGGTCGTAAGCGGGACTCCACTAGACTGAGGGGTCCAAGAGAAGACGATAAATTTCATTCAATTCTGCCCTAACTCTACGGGCCAGTCTTCATCAGAAGACGAGGATTAGCCGTTTTGCAGCCAGTATGGGAAGAACAACAAGTTGCCGGTACAACTTACGATGGAAATGTTCTCCCAAATGCGCCAATTCTCAAAGTTGTGTTTGCAAGCCTCCTTTAGCAGCTGCAACGCGACGTCCCTATACAAAAAGACAGAAAATAGCCGTGAGTAGCTTGCTCCAGTACAAAATACGAAACTTATAAATCGGGTTTGAGCAGATAATCCGGTGGTCTCAGAAAATCACAGTTAAGATGATTGGATCAGAAGCGGATAAGGAGACAATCGGTTGTGTCGGAATCTTTTCCAAACTTGTGCACCCAAGTGACCACAACGGTTGGACGTTGGCTAGTATTAAATCTGGTGTCCAGCACTCGAACAAATAACCTGGCGATGACAAGTCGAAGCGGTAAGACATGTGTGAACGAGCGGACTGGAGATCGCACTTTACCTACCCCATGAAACTTGGATAATTTACAGGAATTGGTCTCTAGAAACCCGTGTCAAAGAATGCCTGAAGTAGGAAACAGTTGAAGTAATTCGAGGGAGGTGGCTATGTTTGAGAGACAATGTAACGAGCTGCAACTACTAACGAACAAGAGAACAAACCGACTGATGGTCCACTAAACACAAATAGGTATGGCTAAGACGGATGCGATTAAAGCGCTACTCACTTTTTTCCTCTCAGAACAGCGGCACTTGCACAATTATTCCAAGCTTCAAAATTCTGAAATTATACAGACGATCAGTTAGACGTCACCTCAAAAAAGGCTGTATGGATGGGAATGCGTGGCGAAACCAGAAAGTTTAGGAGATGAAAGGGGCTAGTGCAGCTGGGAATTCGCAGAGGCTGTTTTAGCTTCCGTAAAACGGGACCCAAGTCGACGTCTGTTGGTGAGATCGCGTTGAGATTGCTGGGTAGAATATCCCTAACAACAAGTTAGTTGGGCCTCCGTCACTGTCTTTCACTGGATCCAGTGAAATCGACTCAGAATCTGCTAGTTTTGATCTTCCCTCAGTTTATAAGGTATTAATTGCCTTTGTGCATTGAAACGCCACCGGGCTTCTGAGCCAGATGAACCTCAACCAGCATTATTCAAAAACCGTGGTGAGTCACGGTGTTCCGCTTTGACTAAATTGTTGAAGTTACTTGGAAACAAGAACAAGTCCCAGAGGACTGGGTCCAATTCGTCATCGTATTTTTGATGAAGAAATTTACCGGGGCGAATCTACCAACCATAGAGGTAGAGCACACATCTGTTACAATGCAGCCACTAGGTCCCCCTATATTTGGATGCCTAACTCAGGCCTGTGAAACGCATCTTCGAGAATACTACCATGGATTTCTCATCTTTACCGTTTGTGTAGCGCCATCTACACCGCAAACAAACGGTCGCTGTTTTCATTAACTTCTAAGGGACCTACTCCGTGAACAGAGGAACACTTTTGAGCATTTCGGAACGTGGAGAGACTTCCTTGAATTTTGTGAATACACTTCGTGTGCCTTATTCCAACACTTCGGGTTACGTCAGAGGTTTCCATGAAGTTTCCGAAAATTTTCCAGCCCATTCAACGGGGCTGACCTCTAGCGCCCTTTTCTCTCAAATTTCCCGTTGATACAGCCATAGAAGGCACATTCCAAGTGATAGGAAATTTAGGAATCAAAATAGCGACTGGAGAGACTAGTGGGCTTGAATTGTGCAGTCGTTTCGTTATCCGATGACTGCCATCCCGCAACATCTACTACAAGCAGAATGTCGGAAGTGTTCCTTTGTTTTGACACGTTTTTCGAACCTGAAGGGTTTTCAATACTCTTGTGCCGCTTTCAAATTTCAAGCTAAAAAACTTGAGACTGTTGATCGGTTTGCGTATCTTGTAAGCTCCATAAGCGGCGATTATTTTGTGACAGATGAAGTCAATGAACGCATGCATCCCGACTTGCATCACCTTTAGAATAGTAAAAAAACGAATTTCGGTGCAGCTGGAGGAGTGTGAATACAAGATCACTGTACGTGCAGTCTTAATTAGTAGTTGTGAAACTTGGCCCCCGATATGGAAACTTAGAATGCCGTCGTAGCATAGCAACAGTCAGATGGTTGCAGCGTGTATGTAATGAAGTGACACACAGGCAAGTACTTGGTAAAGAAGCGGGATCACATGTACAACAAACAAAACCCATCAGGCCAATGTGCTCGAATATGCACTACGCAGGTCTAACCAACGTTTCCGAAGCCTTGCTGAGGAAAGATTCGTGAAGGATAAGCCATGATATGGCCGAGTGAAATGAAAGAGATCGCAAACAAACCAGGCGTTGTGAGATTTAAACACTTTCTTGATTAGAACCCACATGGTTCCCCTTACAAATGCAAGGCATGGCACTTAACTGATCCCAATGGCGTTCATAGCGTCTCCATTAAGCCAAGCTGGTTAGATAAGCTGTCTATCGTTGTGTGTCTAGCTCTGGTTTGGTGGTTCGCAAAGGACGCCGGATCAAACCCAGTGATGGCGCCTAACTCCGATATTGTGTTCCAAGGTGAAAGTGCCTTGCTCCTGATCATTTTCCATAAGGACATTTGAGTCTTCCAATAAGTTCCAACCCTTCCTATTTCTTTCAATTCGTTACTAAGGCATCCTTTCCGTATGGTTTTATGATAGTCACGCACCACATTTCGCTACCGGTGTGTATGTGATGATGATAGATAGAACAATGTCCCATTTGGAGAAGACAGATAATTGTTTGGGTAGGTCAACCGAAAATAGTAGACTTGTGAGTAAGGTTAGTGGATAGGTGAAATCGACGGTGAAAAACAACAAAGAAGATACTATACTTACTTCTGGATCCAGTTGAACGCACCTGCGGAATGCTGTCTCGGCTTTTGGGTAGTTTCTAGCTTGGAGGCAACAGCACCCATAGGTGAACCAGAGAGCAACCTGATGAATAGGAGCATGAAAAATGCGAAATATAAGCATGAAAAGTGTTGCTGCACGTAACACACTGATCAAACGGTTAACGAAAACTCTTCGACACCCACGACCGGTTACACCTTTCTTGGGGCTCATCAGGTACCTCGAACATCGTACCACTGATACATGTGCAACGCATTCAGTTGAAGACCAGCATAAACGAGAGACTCAGCTAGATTTAGTTGAGTCTTCCAAAATAGTGTGCAAATGAGAGTATTTGACGAATGTTATTGCACTTTCACTGCATACACTGGGGCGACTTTCCTAACCTCATTATCATCCAGAACTGTTTTGCATGTCGAGATTGGTGTCACTTCCAACCTATCGTGAGCTACAAACACTAATTGGTTTTGATTGACATTGATTGACAAATTTAACACCCGACCATGTGTGGAAATAAAGACCTTGGTTACAGTCTCGCTTGTTCCTTTCCCATTTGGGATAAGCATGTGCGAAAATCGTAGTGAGTTTGATTACTACCCGTGGAAGCCAACAAATCGGGCAACAAAGCTGTCCGTGCTTTCTAAAAATTCAGGAATGTTGGCGAGTGTTTCAAATGAGAATATTAGGCGAATACAGAGAGTGAGAGCAGTATTGTCAAAATGAGAAGGGTATTGACGGTATCTTGTCCAGTCGGTGCTGAGGACAGTAGTACACTCTTGTAGTTCCGGAAACAACTTATCCGCCAAATAAGCGGTGACTTAACCATTGCGCTCAGTCCGTTCAAAACTTGGGCGAAAGGGTGACGAAGTCTAGGCTCCTGGTTTCCGAAAACAGTCGATAAACTATTGTAAGTTGATTGGTTATAGATGGTTGCTGGACTTGTAGAATTCACATTCACTCCACTCTCGTATGAACAGTCTTCCTCCTGTCCTGGAGCAATTATTGTGAGTCCACACCAAACGGCGGAAGCACTGGAATCGAGTTTTGCCCTTATTAGAGCTTATCAGCAGTGAGGGCGTTGGAACTCGTCTATTTCTTGTGTTTGTTAAGGGTATGTAACGTTTCAGGTCTGGAAGTATGACGCTCACCACCCTGAGTTGACTCGTTAAAAGTCAGGCTCAACTATGAAGAAGATTAAGGACTTCAGGGCTGCAGATTGCTACTGAACTACAAATTTAGCGTTGGTTGGCCAGACTACCATTCATTGATAAAGGTTCACAAACACCGACGTAAGAAGTTACACCATGAGGCCAAATCTGTGTAGTAAGCAGTTTACTCATATTGCAAGAAAGTGAGAAGTGTGTAAAATGAAGGTATGACGGAAGATCTGTAAGTCATCGACGAAACTGACGCAAACAGTTGGAAGAATTTCAACAGCGCTCCCAAACGCGATGTACTCTATTCGGGATCTGTAACGATATACCCAGTAAAACAAATTATTGCCCTTGGAAATGTCGCATACATCTTCTTGAGGGCCAGGGAGTTCGGCACACTCGGTCTCTGTACGCGGAATTTGAGAATATCAACCAGCATAAGATAAACGAGGTGATAGATTCGAGACTCATATCTCAACACCATGGAAGCACTAAAATGAAAAAAATTGCACCAACTGACGCATTCTAGAAGGCAAGAACAGCGGAAATGCCGTGATAGATCGACAAAATAATTTGAATGACTAACAAGTAGTGGGGAGCTAGTGAGAACGAAACAAACCGTACAAAGTAGGATAATATACAATATACCAGATCAGACAACGTAACGGATTTCACTGAGATACCAACCTGAAGGTTATTGATGCTCAGGGACTTTTCAAAACATTCCATAGCTTTCTCATAATCCTGTAAAGAAAAACAAAAACAGGAGAAATCTTCAAGACCTCGAAAAAAAGATCGATCGGTGTTCGCACTTCCTCAGTGCCTCTCCAGTGGGCAACGAAGAAACCACGATTTCCGATACACTCAGGGTAGCTAATCGAAGAGAAGAACGACATACCACCGTTTCGGTCACGAGATCGCGCCTAAACCCTTGAACTATTATGAGCTTAGTGACATTTGGACAGAGCGGAGAGCTTGTTCTACAAATAACAGCGGTGCTAAGCGTCAAAGTGTTAATCAATTCATCGGTATACAGTAGTTTGCAAACAGTCTCTTGCAACTCAAAGCCAGGAATTAGGTAGGAAGACCAAAAAGAAAAAGCCCGTGCGCGAATTTTCATGCAGTGAGACTCGAACGTAAAACAGACAAAACATGTGAGAAGGGTCAGATTCTCCACTGGGATGATCATGTAGTAGTATGGACATTCTGAGTTGACACCATACAGCAGATAAGGACGCAGATGAATGGAGTAGGCAGGTGTTTTGGTGGTTTACCTGTGGTATATCACTCCTCGTAAACTGTTTTTGTGTCTTATTATCCTATTCTGTGAACTACAAACAGATGGCTTCAATTGCAAGACGAAATCTCGGCTGAAACTGACTTTTCCTCGATACGATGCCGTTAACAAGGTTAGTATAAAATGTTCGACAGCTCATTGCCAGTTTCGTCCTCTTTCGGGAAAAATAATTACACTTACGGCATATCCGTTCAACCGAACCATGGGACATACGATTGAAGAATAGTATGAAGGAGAGATCCGTTTGAGATTCGGTTAAGAACATCTCAGTTCGCATGCGGTTTTTCCTACTTTGGATATCACAGGCACCATAAAAATTGATGCTGTATTCATTTCATTCTCGTCCTGTCGGAGAAGGGAGTTAATAGCAAACTAGCCAAGAAGGGGATATCAACCCTTGATCACGACACTATCACAGTGAACGCTGTTTAAGCATTTGGCTCTAATAATATCAGACGAGGGATCTTTGAATTTGGTCAAACAAGAACTGGCACATGGGAAATTTCGCAGCTGATTCATCAATATAATCGGAAATAACGCCAAGCATCATAGAGGTCTTGTGTGTCATTGAGTCGACGAGCGAATAAACCGTGCTCAAAGACCGTCTCACCTTATCCACATACATATATACAACTGCTAGGCTTCGCATTGCACGAGCAGACCGGTGACCGGATACCTCCCAGGCAGTCAAGTAGTGTTCGCGGTTATCTGTTACGTCACCGAGGGCACAATAGAGCTCTGGAGACTGATCACCAGCCGCCAGTTGTTCACGAATAACTTCCTCAGCCTGAAAGCACGGACAGAGTTGGACATGAGGCAAAGGATTATCGTGAGTACTAAAACTAAGGAACATCCTCATGAGATTTACCCCGAACTCACAGAGTTAGTATCGCATCTCCATTGCAAGCGGAAGACTTCAAGAAATAGAGCAAACACTAATTATTATATCTTCTGCTGACCCCGCTCCAGTGCCTGGTGCCAGAAAAAGAAC
Source organism: Opisthorchis felineus (assembly GCA_004794785.1). Taxonomy (NCBI): domain Eukaryota; kingdom Metazoa; phylum Platyhelminthes; class Trematoda; order Opisthorchiida; family Opisthorchiidae; genus Opisthorchis; species Opisthorchis felineus. The sequence continues at coordinate 33,468 of SJOL01007474.1, read as the reverse complement.
TCACCGACAAGGAACACAAGAGCTTTATCGCAACAAGCGACTGTGTGCGAGTGCAAAAGTTACAACGGTCCCGCGTTATTTAAAGGGCACTTTTTGACAATGATCCAGGCTGTCTGATAGGCGTTTAGTAAACACCCATCAATATCAGTCGTGCTTTTATGAAATGCCTGAACACTTATCATAGTCGGACGTGCATCTGTGGCGTGCCTGAACACTCATCGGCTTTTGCTAAATTGGTTGAATGATTGACTGGCCTGGATGATTGCCGGCTTCCTTATTCCTATTTTGGTGGGGTTTTAGGGTCTCAGTAGGTTCCGGGCGTTCTGTGGTTGCTTTCAGGAATCTGACCTTCCTGATACTAATATAAGGCAGAAATAAATAAACACGCCAGACAGGTTTTCTACGCTTACTGTTCACACTAAATTTTACCTGTCAGAATAACTAGAGGTTGTTAATGAAGCCTGGTATGTCTCGAAATACCGAACCTAACTGTTTTGGTAACCGGAGAAAAGCACCCTGATTCGAAAAAAATAAACGTCAGTGTTCTTCACAGAAAGCATACACCGTGTACGCGTAGGTTTGGCAACATTTAGTGGATAGCACGTTAACACTGTTTAATCCCTTGGACATACAGCTAATAAACAAGCCAAAACGAACATGCGATGTCACCCGGGAAGATCAACAGAGGTCAGAAGTTTATGAGCCAAGCATCAAGCATGGGTGGTTTTTAATCAGGATGTCGTTGCGAGGACACATTTTTGACGGTAATGGTGAGGGAGTTCTGTAAGGTAATCGCCAATCTCCGCCAACAGACAAACAACCACATAATTTCTAGGCCTCGTGGTAAGTCACATGGAAAGAGTATCGGTAAGCAGAAACAGCGTAGCCTTACCGCCTGACAAAAGCAATGGAACAATGGACTAGAAAAGCAATCGGAAAAATAGAAAGCTCACTTTTTCTCGTTTGTTCAAATGTGTGTAGCAGTCAATAATATCGGACCACTGATTCCAGCGCAGAAAGATGTCCAACGCACTTTTGAAACAACCCATCTTCTTCAACAAGCGAGCCTGTTCGGCCTGAACCAAAGAGAGCAAGATCACCAATCATTCTGTACAGTTGAATAAAGGCAAAACGGTGGCTCGAGTTCTTAAAGTACCATGCGGAAGCTTCATAAAAGCGTCCACCTTTAGGGGTATCCGTTCAATGCCGTTTTACTGGTCTCAGTAGAAACATTCACCCAGTGATGCCTAGGCACATAAAAACGCAAAACAGCGAAGGAAAGAAATAAGCACTCCACATACAGAAAAAAGACATATAACCAGTTTGGCGTACTTGCAATACCCAAACGGAAGGCATACGAGCCAAGAAGAAGTGCTCAATAGCGCGGTCCGCCACAGGTGGGTCAGTTCGATCGAACTGGTTCACCAATTCCTGTGAAAAGTATGCAAAAGAAACGCAGAATCAGACAAGAAACCAGAAGTGTTTGAATAGAAAACTCTATGCCCAACAGGGAAGGGAAATTGCGAAAAAGTGGACGATGAGCCCAAAAAATGCGAGTACATCCACAGAGTGATCACAAGTTAGACGCAGTTCGCAACCACATGGCTGAGTATCAGGTGTGAACAAGGCCGTACTGGAAGCGCAGTTGAAGACATTATTCACTTACTTCCAACTGAGACAGAGCGCGTTCAGATCTTCGCACTGAAGTATGCTCTAGCAGGCTGCGACGAAATAGGGCTTCCGTTGCCAGTGGCCAACAGGAAAAGGATGCATGAGCTACGGCTGCACCTTTCGAATCCGGATAAGCCTGTTGCAAAATTGTGTTGAGATACACCAAACGTTGTTCGTTGGTAATCTCGTCGTTTGGATAGGCCAAACGATGCAGGTCACTGAGAGGAAAAGTGTAAGAAGGAAAGTGCTGGATCACATAAAAATACTGGAAGCCTGGTTATATGGGGAGGAGGGCCATTATCCCTGATTCCCGAGAAGTGATTCACAATATGACTGCAATTTCGGAACTGGCTGCATCCGTTACGCAAATGTGAAGTGAATGGTCATTTATTCCAAAAATGCATTGCCACTGGTAAATAAATAACATGCAGTCCACCTAGATAGAAAGGTAAGGCACAATGCTTAGCTGGTTTGGAACGACAGCACAGACGTCTAAACATATAGGAAGAACGGGGACTATGTAGGGTAACTCGGGAAAATAAAGAAATTGGTTCGCATCGAAGGCTGTGACATCTTGGGGTTTTAGAGACAACATTCGATTGGTGCCTAAGCGCATTTCGGTCGAAGCGATGCCCTGCAAAAAATAATGTCTCTGCACTGGGAGTATCGCTAAAAAACGGTTGGGAAGAAGAAGTGTATGTAGCGCAGATACGTCAGTCGTGGTGACGGACGACAAATGGCGACAAAAGCAGTGGAAGTTTGTTGTTGGGGCCCATAGGTGATAGTGAGACGTCTTTTATTCCATTCATCTACCTCTTATGCGGGTATAAGCTATATTCGTATGTAACCTCTATCTTGACGGTGGGGTGATATCATAAAGGAACACGTAAGATAGGAGACTGAATGTGTGACAAGTATGAGTTTTGGAGCAAGTGGTAATGAAACCTATTTCAACATTCTAAACTGACTGGAATTGGATAGTCGTTCATCAACACGAGACTCCAGCTTCCATAGTGGAGCAAATTGATCGTTACTAGGCGTTAAACTTCTACAAGACAAGCGATGAAATATCATCCGGCGAATTGCGGGCTGGTTACGGAGGATCACATAAAGGCGAAAGCCCAAATGCCCCTGTGAGAGTATAGACCACTTCAAGAAACGTAGCACGAGAACAACTGCGTGGTAACATTCTCATGAAGGTTCTAAGGGTTTCTCGTACGCCGTGTTGTCCACAGCACAAGTAGGAGTTTGCTCTGGTGTACATCACAAGATTTTGAACACTAGGGTCCTACGGTTACTGGCGACATAGAACAACTTCATACGGCATTCAACCGCATTCACAGTTAGGGTTCAATTGCTCCCCATTGCAGATGAAACCTTACTGCGGCTCACCATTTTGTAGTGCCGTCATCGAGAATATAGCATTTTGTACGGGTCTGTTACCAACTGAGGATTCACGAAACCATGGTAGCACTGTCACTTGAGTTCCGGTGACCAAGTTGCAGTAGTTACCGCGCTGCAGTTTACACCGCTGCATTAGGATTCTGAAGGGTTAAAATTTGCGGCGAGTACATTACTAAATGTGACCCCAAGTATGGGTAAGACTGATATCGGTTAGATCATCCTGAAAAATTGAAAATTGTTAAAATTAAAGGCGCTTACCAAAGTAATAACACAAGGCTCTGCTCCTCCAAGGTGAGCACACGGAATTGGTTCTTCACATCCTCGCAAAAGACAACCGCGTTCAATAATGTATCGTCATCAAGTGAGACCAACTGAGCACAAATAGCAGTGGCGAAAGTTTGAAATTCCAATTACCTTTGGAAGTGCAGGCGGATGATCTGGAAATGTATAATCCGACTCCATGGAGCGATCAGCTTTGATCCACAACTGTGACACGTTGGTACTCTGAAAACGTGTGCGCTTGGCAAGGCCGCCTAGAGGAAGACGGAAGTGGATAGACCTATAAACTTGCACTTACCGCTGAGCTGAAGTGACAAGTGAAGATGCTTGGCACATCTGGTTGAATACTCATCTGCCATGTTGTAACGATAGTAGAAAACACTGAGGTAAGATGCAAGAAGATAGAAGATCGTTAGGTCTTCGCTGGGAATTGAGTCAACTGCAGTTATTTCTGATTCCGCTGAAACCAGAAACTGAGGGTACAAGAAAGTAAAACCTACCTAACTCAAGCAAATGCTGAAATTCAGCGTCCAGTTGTGCTGACCGCTCTTGGCCAAGCAAGTACTGGTGCAGATAGACACACTTCAGCGCTGTGAGTAAATATGGGAATAGCTGGAACACAAACGACCAGTTTACACCGTACAATCAAAAAGCTTACCAGGTGCCGGGACACCTCACACATTCGAAGTGAGAGACGTTTGCATAGCCAGAATAAGCCCAAATGCTTGGTCTTTTTGAACGGAGTTTCGCCCTCACATATGAGGTAAATTAGGGCTTCGGAATCAAGTTGCTTGAGGTTAGGGACAACGTCCTCCTGGTCAGAGTGGCCGCCGAGAAAATTAGCGCGAATGAAGTAATTAAGGAGAACGTCAAGAAAAGCTAGGGCGGAAATCGACCTAAAAGGTGCATGTTAACTGAAGACAAGACACTTACCTTTCCAAAAGAGAATCGCAGAGATGGTCATCACTGGTTTTAGTTACATCGATCTCCGACAAAATTGCCCAGACCTTCGGTAGAAGCTCTTGCTGCATCCGGCTGATCCGAACTGGAGATCAAGTGTGGACGGCCAATGGCTAGTTTGTCTTCTAAAAACGAAAAGCGAGCATGATCAGCCCCATGCCGGGTCACAGTATATTAAAACTGCGCTGTACCCCAACTCACATGGATGAGTTACGGTATACGATAAGCTCTCGTTTGAGTTTATTACATCAAGTGGTGTCACGCAAAGCTGTCCTCTTTCACATTTTCCCTTCAACTTAGTCATTGATATGCTTACGGAAGACTCAGTCCCAGCATCTAATGCCCATAGGGTCGGAATGCTCCCAGAGCGTTTCCTCAAATATATCGAGTACGGAGATGACACAAGTACTTCTTTGATCTGACGCTATCGTAACTCAAGCGATATTAAATAATCTAAACACTTCTGCCCCACGGTTTTGCATGCGCTTCAGACCTGCAAAGTGTAGAGTGTAGATTCGGTGGGCTCGAAACCCTAGCCTCAAGCTTGCGAATGAGCCTATTGGGCTAGTTGTCAGTATGGCCAGATTCCTGGAAGTAATTTCAGAATGCCCGAAACTAACTGAGACAGTCAAACTCCACCAAAATTGCAGTAAGGAAGCCGTCAAGCATCTAGGCCAGAAAAGCCAGCTGCCGAGTGGATGCTCAAGCAGTCAACCAGTTCAGCAACGGCCGACGATGATAAGTGTTCGGACATATCATAGAAGTAACACCTACGAATCACCCAACGCCGATCGGACAGCCTGGATGCAAAGTCAAAAGTGTGCTTTAAATACCGCAATGCTCTTGTAATTTTTGTACTCGCTTGTGCACAATGAAGCTGTTGTGTTCCTTGTTGGCGAGTCTTTTTTCGACGGTGATGCACTGGAGCGGGGATTGTGGTTAGTTACAACAGCAGTAGACCAATTTGTTTTCCTGGGTAGCTGCATCAGCCCCGGTGGTCTAGCCGAAGACGGTATTCCTATGCGGATTGGGACGGCCACTTGTAGCGCAGATGTGACATCAAAATATCCGTCAAGGGTGGAATTTATAGTGCTGTAGTGCGTTCTGTATTGCTATATAGGTATAAAAAAACCTGACCAATGCGCGTTGAGGACGTTAAAAAAATTTCAGCGCTTGACAGTCTTTGTCTTCGGAGAGTTGCCCGAGTTTGGTTGGAACACCAGATAAGTAACGCTGAAATATGCCGAATGGCTTTTGCAAGAAATAACTCGCCCACGACAGCTGAACTGATCACACTCAGTAGGCCACGCTGGCTTGATCACGTGTTTCTTGTATCAGTTGACCGAATTACCCGAAAAGTCCGTTTCGCATAACCAGGTAGAGGGTGGAGATGAACTAGGCAACGACTCGGCAGCGAAGTATGAAGGCCATGACCAGCAAACTCAGCTGAGCTGGCCATTGCCGTTTCCCTGGGTGGGGACTGGAGAGTGGACACATCAAAGAGTAAAGACGCTGACAGACACGGCCCAGTCGCACACATGCATCGAAGCTGTTGACTTCCATGCATAGCTTACCCTCCCGATTTCCCAAATGAAAAGTCCACTGACATTCCTGAATTCGGGCAGTAATTATATCACCTACGGCCTCCAATACGTAGCTATCCACCCCTATCTCTCCAAATCATCGGCGACCGAATCCGCGGGAGGTATAACCAGTGTACGACACGTAAGCGGTTTTAACAGCTGATTATGAAAACTGTGGGGATAAGTGTAAGGTAAAATTCCACACCGATACCGCTCGCACTTAGGCGCTGCTACGGCCGAGAAGCCTATCCCGCACAAGATTGGCCAAAATTTCAGCCCGCTTGCCGGTCCGACATCAAGGCAAGCTCTAATTAGTCGAAATCCTGGACCCAACAGCCAATCATGACCCAGTATTAGCCGAATGCCGGTTGCCAATGGCGCATGCAGGCATCAGAAATTCCGGAGTGTTGTCGCGGTATACACTTTATATGCGGCGCGCTGAACAAGTGTTTTTGACCTCGTTTTGGGCGTTAATATACGTTGTGCACCTCTGGTGGTTGTTTTTCACGGACCGCTAGCTTGGGAGGTACAGACCGAGAACTAAGCTGAGGAAAATACCGTTATTACAATAAGTCCGGCTCAGTTACACAGCTATAAACGGTGTACCTAATCTGCGTTGGTTTTAAATACTTTGGTGTCCGATGGTGGGACGAATAAGGACGAGAGGGTTCATTGTAATCGGAATAAGTGAAAAGTAGCGCCAATCTTGCGTCCTTCGCTCACATCTGAAGCTTATGTGAGGGACCTTCATAAAGAAAGACAGGACAAAAAAAGATGATAGGACATGAAATTATGTACGGAACGAGCAGATACAGAGTCATGAGAAATCAAGAGGATTTGATCAGGAAAATCGAACCTAATTTCCTGATAGGTGACTAATGTAAGAAGCTGCAGGGACAGACATAGCCAGATCGGGGAGAGCATAGAGGGTACAGTTACCGGTTACTGATCAGATAGTTGTTAATCCGTTCGCTAAAACTGGCAGTTGGCTTGGCTTCGGTTGCCACAAATTATAAGGGAAGCCCGGCATTGGAGCGAAGACGTGGAATAATCAGGGGTGGCACCGACAGTGAATACATGGATGCCAGAAACGATAGATGGGAGGTCGTTCAGTTTGGGTAAGAAAGACGTAGGGAGTAAGCTGATCCTTGAGGGTCGCCCGCGGTGGTATTGCGGTCACGCAGACGCACATATGGCACTTGATCCTCAGAGGGGCTGTCCATCAAGCCTGCGTACGGTCCGTAAACTGGAAGAACAGTGAGAAGACGAAACCTCTCGGGGCATTTTGTGATACAACGTTAGTTCAGCCAAAGGAAATGAAGACGTATGGACATGCAAGCGATTCGTACGCAATTGGACTTGCCCAGCACGGGATCCCCGGAAGTTTGTGAACATGATACGTTCTCTGTATTCTCGGGCTTCCGGACGTGTGAGAGTATGCGGAGCTATCCAAAAGCTTCCGTACACAAAGAGTTATCCGTCAGGGATGTCCAGTCTCTCCATTCTTATTTAATTTCGTGATCGATGAAATAATAAAACGAACACTGGAAGGTCTTCAAGATAACGGTGTTCAAATAGCCTCTGACGAAAACCTTGTCGATCTGGAATATGCAGACGATATCGTTCTCGCCTTCCAAGAGAAGGCGCAGGTGTTTCTGGATGAACTAACCAAAGTCATCCTGTCCTTTGGTATACACTTTGAAACCACAAAGTGTAAGGTCATGCTGCTGGACAGTCACTGAACACGTCACTTACAATCCAGGGAGGGGCACTCGAAGTTGTGAGGCGTTTTAAGTAACTTGGAAGCTGTATTAGTTCTGATTGTAGTGTGACAGATGAGGTTACTGCACGAATATACAAGGCTCGGGTAGCGTTTGAAAATTTGAACTATTTATGGCGTCAAAGCGGTATATCCCTGAATCTCAAGAGATGTGTGTATCGGGCTACAGTGCGGGCTGTTTTGTTGTATGGCTGTGAGACTTGGCCTGTTTGAGCAGCGGAACTGAGACGTCCTCATGTGTTCGGCAACCGTTGTCTCAGGACCATAGTTCGTGTGGGTTAGTGTCGGCGAATCCGTAACCAGGCACTCAGAAAGCGAGCTTTCGGTTGTGCAACGGGGACTTCCATTGAGGAATGTGTCCAGCACCAGAAGGTTCGTTGGTTAGGCCAGGTATTGCGCATGACAAACCATCGTTTGCCGAAGAGAATGTTGTTTTCCGTGCCAAATTCAGAGTGGCGGAAGCAGAGAGGTGGCCGACCCTTGACCTGGCAGAGGGGTATGAAAGAGATTACGAAACGTTTGGGTGCTGTCGGTGCTACTCGCCTACCAGGATGGGGACCGCGTGATCCCCACTGCGCCTGGCTGGAGACGCTGCAAGATATGGCTGCTAGTCGATGTCAGTGGCGTTCTTGTTGTCGGTTTCCATCCAGATTGCCTGAATGAGTGTTTGGAGGTGTATGCACCTCGGAATGATTGTAGTAAGCTAGCACTAAGTCCCTTAACTGTCCGCCTTTATTCTTCTCTTCACAATAAGGCCTTCAAATAAATCATAGCTGTACAGCAGCGAAGCATCAGTGATGAACACTGATGTCATGCTGTCCATGATGGTGTCCAGGTTGGCCGATAATAATAGTCATTCAGGTGTAACACCCTTCCGGTACCTAGCTGCCACGCTACCCGAAGGAAGCATGAGGGCTAGGACGCTGCCAGGTTGTCCAAGCCTAAACAGGAGCAGTCGAGATGCAGAGGTTGAGTTCGAACCACGGACCTTTCGGTCAGTAAACTCGCACTTTAACCACTGAGGAATCTCGAGGCGATATTGACGGTCGATTCGAAGATGACTTTCACCGCACAGATAATGGAGAGCCACCTCTTCAGTTATGTGCTAAATATCATTCGTTTCTAGGCAGCCAAAAATTTCAGCACAAGACACCAGCTGCAAATCAGCCCTGTACTCAGGCAAACTATTCAGTAATAAGCTACCGGTGGAGAGTTACGATACAAGATTGTCGTCCACTTTGGAGTATACGACCCGACTCCGGCTACGACATTGTGCGGGCACGTTTATCCACCCATTTTCACCCTGGGACAATTCAGTTGGTGCGAGACCATTCAGTTCCTCACCCGTAAGTGTCGCCGTAACCCAGCAATGTCGAAGTGGGTTGGATGAAAAGCCCCCAGAACCAACCGGACACAATCGCAATAATGGGAGGCGACTGGAAAGGGTGAAAGAAGCCATGGTCACAGCTTCTGAGACCGTCTGCCCAAGGTCGCTTGCACACTCCAAAGAATATTGGATCTCATCAGGATCGGCAGGCCTGACTGACGCCAGAAAAACTGTAACCAAACAACCTTGATGGCACTTGCAGTTGCCCCAAAACATCGGACAGTGAACAGCCTACAGATTGAGAGAGCGCTGGTGGACAGCAAAGGCCTGGGAGTTGGGAAAAACATTCAATAGGTGAAACAGCCGTACTTTAATCTAGCTAGCCAGATCAACTAGTCACAGGAGGGCGGGTGTTAGTGAAACGATCGATGAAAAGGGTGGGACCTCAATTTATTCCCAAGGACTTCATCTCCGATAATGGGCTGAACACTTTTAAGAACAGTTCGGCCGGCCACCACCAAATCAGCCTCTGGAAGGACCGCGTAAATCCAAATGGAACACCAGTCCACTGTCAACGGAAGCCCAAGATGCACTTTCATTGCTTCAACGCAACAAAGAACCTGGCCCAGACAGCGTGCACTTTTCGGGGGAGGTCAGCTTGATGAACGTTCCCCAAAACATCTAAAAAGAGAACAGAATACCGAACGAGTGCAGCGTCTCGACAGCTATTTCCATATCCAAATAGGGTGCAAGAACATCATGCGAAATCCACTGTGAAATCAGCCAAACGACTGTATCTTACAAGTTGCTCGTCATCAGAGACAACAAAAGTAGTGTTGACACTGATGCTTCACAAGGTGCTCTGTGACATTACGCTACGCAGACCTATCCATCATTGGGAATCGCCAGAATTAAGCTGGATTTCACTCTGGCCAGGGTTGCATCGATCATATGTTCACTTTGCGACAAGCGTTCCACTCATTCCGAAGACCAACCACGCAGTCAAAGACGGTCCGGCATCGAAGCTATCCGCTTCAACGAGTGGCTGCCTAGTCACCTGTTCTTTCAAACAACTAGACTAATTCAGTAAAAACGAACCGATTACGCCATTGCCTCCAATGTTTGGCTAAGTCCCCCGCTCTGCAATTTTCCGGTGACCGAAGCTGTAGCAATGGGACCAACGCACTCTGGTACACAGCTTTTGGCTGATAAACCGAACTGGACTTCCATGACCAACAATGGTCGTTCCTCTCAACTTGAATGCCGTTTTCGACTCCGCTGACCGTCAGAAACTGCGGCAGCATGTGGCAATGAAGTTTGTTTCTTCTAAATTCTGGTCTTTTATAAAGGCTGTATACGGTAATGTCTCCCGTACGTGTCCACGGTAAACTCTCTCCTGCTCTCACCACATTCAGGTAAGGGCGGCTTCGGTCACTCTTCCCCTTTAACTTCGTGATTGGTGTTGCTTGAGTCTTCTTCATGACATGGTTCAACTGTAGCACCCTTCCGGTGCCTAGCTATCATGTAATCCGATTAAGCACGACCGTCGAGATACTGCCAGATTCCTCAGGCCTAGACAGTCAGTAAGTTTGCGCCTTAAACACTGAGCCATCTCGAGCTGAGTCCTCTTCAGCTGTCTCAAAAACTCAGGGATAGAAATGAACCCCGGGTGTTTGCTCACGATTACTGAGTACGCTGATGGTATCACTCTTTAGAAATGCAAGTTATTTTGCTAACGCAATTCTACTGCAAGATTCGGTATCTGGAAAGTTCAGTGTTATGGTAACACTGCGTGGCATCGAATACAAACCTCGTGTTAGTAAATGAATGATCGGCGTGGCAGATAAGTTAGTGTACCTGTTCAGCTGCATAAGTTCCGGCGAACTGACGAAAGACGAAATGACTTGCCGGATTGGGAAGGGAGGCGTTCAACAACCTCCGGTATTTGTGGCAGCGACGTGACATCAGTTTGGCTGCCAATGGCAAAGTGCACATTGCTGCGTTTCGATCCGGTATACTTTATGGACCAAAGGCGTACCTGCTGCGTGCAGGCTTTCTGAAACTATAGACTTGACCATCGGTAACTCCAGGGCATTGTGCGGGTCTAGTAGAGACATCAGATCAGTAGTGTTGATGTCGATAGATGGTTTTTCCGAGGAGTAACTTTGCCTGGATAGATCAGTTGGTCACATTCCACGGGTTCATCATCACCGTTGATATCAATATAGTAGTAAAACATACTAGTGCTTGGTCGTTGTTTTGTCCACTGAGCTCGGCAATTTGATTGCAATAGTCTCATAACTAAATGAAGTGAAATCATCAGTGCGTTGTTACGGAGCGTGGTGTTCAAACGCCAAACAGCCATGAGGGCGACGTCGGTTGAACCATGAACTTCGTATGCCAGAGGACCGTTGGCCTTGCAAATCTCTGGCCTCACAAGTCATATGCACGACCAGTTCAAGACCCGGCAACCTCAACTTAGTCACGTTCGTAACCGCCGTCTCCCAGCCTGGAAAAAAAACGTTCAGCTGTAGCACCCTTCAGGTGCCTAGCTGCCACGCCGCCCTAAGGGAGCACGAGGGCTGGGATACTGCAAGGTTGCCCAAGCCTAGACAGGAGAAGTCGAGATGGAGAGGTCGGGTTCGAACCACGGACCTTCCGGTCAGTAAATTCGCGCTCTAGCCACTTGAGCCATTTCGCCCCCCAAGCTGGGAACCCCGAAATGGGACAAACCGATGGTTAGTGACCCTGACAGAGATAGCCATACCACGCGGTCAATAATGAACCTGCATCAAAGCCGTTGCACTCACTATGTAGCTGTCTCACACTGCCATACCGGACAAACTGAACCAATTAACTGGTCACGCCATCATCCCCAACGCGCGGTCACCTACTCGTGGGCCTTATCCCCGACGAACAAAGCCATAGCAGCTGGAATCACTGTATCTCAGAACACAGTTGGTGGCCGGAAAACTGAATGACTACTATAGGCAGGCAACAGTTGACTAATAAAATCGTACTACTCAACATCGGGTTATCGAGCAACCCACTTTCAAAGGGATCGCCACTGCCGTCTCAAAATAGGCTGAAGCAGAAATTGTGAAATATTCTCCAAACTGTCAACTTTTCCTGAGAGTACCCGGAGGTGGGCTGTCCTGATTAACCGAAAGCCACGCCAGTTGGGTAAGTGTACGACGATTCGGCTAGGAGCCAGGCACTACTGTCCGGATTGGTCAAAATGTGGCCAATCAGAATCGAACCTTTGGCTCAGTGTTACAGACCTTTCACAAAATTTCTAGCACAGACCTGCGGATGATTCAGCAACTACTGCATAAAAGCACCTGTGGCAACTTTTCTCCGTCGCCGTTCAAGGCTGTTCGAGCTTCTGTGTCTTTCAATTTCCCATAAAGGCTGGAAGGGCGAGACCTGGATGTGCATAGAAATGGTGAAGGCACCACTCCCAAATGCGCTCTATCAGGTTTCAGCGACCTCTTCTGTCTGAGTTGCAACCATTTCCTTCAAGCTCCGGATTCGAGTGCTCGTTGCCAAATATTTCGGTGGGGGTCTCTATAGACAGGTACCAGTGACAGCGTACCGCATACTAGTCTATATATGGGAATCAAGCGTGAACAGTTTGTCTGATGTTCGATAAAGATACAGCTGCAGTGCACTACTTGAGAGAAGTGCAACATCATGTCGAAAGTTGAAGGAACCCACGGGTTTAAGCGACAAAATGAAGCAGAGGGATTGAAGCGAACTTACATTTGCATGTCATCATGCTTGGAATGGTTGATGCGCATTAGATTTTTCCATTGTCCATGTCAACACTGATGGTTGTTGCCTGCGTAGATAATCACGCTTGTAATCAGGCAAACTGTCTCACAGACACAATATGCGCGCCCGCCTTCTATCGTTTAGGTAGAGTCTTCTGAATTCCGTAACCGAAGCGCTTTCAGGAGCATGTGATGTGACCGAAACCACTGAACACGCTTGCCCCAAAGCGATTCGATGGTATCAGGGCGGTGGTTCCGACAACCATTGATTACTACGGCTCCGGAGAAAGCCGATGGATACATGCCGCATTATCAGTATAGCTGATCAGAGTTAAGAAAATAACCGCCAATCCACTGTGGGTGGAATAAGAAGACATCCTATGGGTCTAGTAATAATATGTGGTGAACTGGAGATTACGAGCAACATTTTGTCCTGCAGAGGAATTCAGTCTGGGCCAGTGCTATCACCTGCCTAAACGGACGCTTTGCAGCGCCATATACTGTCTGGGCATAAGATGATGGTACTGAAGCTACTGGTAAGCGAAAGACAGACTTCGACAGCGGCTCGGGAGGTTGGCAGGTCGAGTAGTCCTAGATCCAGGTAGGCTGTACATTTCTGACGAGCCCAAAGATGATGGAACGGGTGCACAGTGCCTTTCGGACTGACCTAGCTCACGAAGCAGTTTTACTTGGATCGTAATTCATTGTGGGCGGAACAACACTTCGATCCTTTCAAACAGGTGCCTGACTAAGGACACCTCAAAGTCTGGGTCAAAGGATTTCAGGGAGCCTGGCTCTGAACGTGCTTTCATAGCTTTCATGAAGCAAAGCGTCAAAGTACGTATTTTCTTATTGGCTACATTTTGAAATTGGTAGCCTGGGTAAGTTAGTTCACCGGGATATTGGATGAACTTTGCCCCACTCAAGTTCCCGGAAGCAAAAGTAGCCCCTCGAAAATTTTGGAAGCTGTTATTTACTCTATTGCAACTGATCCATGCGGGGAGAAACCTCGCCGTATGAAGGTGGCGTACTGCAGCTGTTCAAAAGTGTCGGCCCATTGGAAGTTCCGAACCACTGGCCAACAATTCTAGTTTCTGGTCTAAAATACCATAAGCTGTCCCAAAGCCACTCCGGTCGTCTAACGTCAACGCAAAGGACCGAAAATTTGGCTCCGCTTCGACAACAATGCAGACCAAGAAAGGTCCTTTATTTAAGGGCCAAACACGTACTAAAATCGAAATAATCCTGGAATGAGGACCTGATTGATGTAAACAGATAATCGATTTACATTAAGAGGAGTGAAGTACTGAGGGTGGGTTCCTGCGGCAGGCAACTGTGAGAAACTCGTTGCGCCGGTTTGGCATCGTTGACAGACGGGAAATTGCTGTCCACTCAACAAGGCTCAGAAGAATAATTTCAATCTCAAATTCAAATGTTCTCCTCGCTAATCTGTGATGAGTAATTTTATCAGATGATTTACCGAAATCGGTGAGGTTAAATTTATGTCCTTTTCGGAGGCCTCGGCTATAGCAGCCTGATTTTGCCTGACAGCATCCTGTTCAATCAGCAGCAGGTCAGAAGAAGTCACCATTAGTGAAGAGAAGGTAAACTGCTCTTCCCAAGTCACTTCACTCTAAACCAGACTACACTCCCTCGTTGGTTGATAGTTCACAAAAATTTGGTTACCTGGAGGCACCCATGATAAACTGAAGGTTAGAGCTGTTCACTAGACCGGGAATTTTCATACCTGATATAGGTCTTAAGCCATTGTGCAGGTGTAACGCCAAGAAGTTTCTTAGTACCCTAAATAAAAAATGGTGGATACCGGCAGTCCAAAATGACTTCTGAGGCAGCAATGGCTGCAGAACCTTGACCTGGTCTCCCTCACGGATGTCCTGCCTAACAAGTTCGTCCCGCACGTATATTATCTTACAGAACCTTGAGCTTTTTCGGAGGCGCACGCCAATGCAGATTAATCTGCGGGTTCTTCTGCTTCGTGGAACTCTTATTCCCTCCGCTGACAGAAAACAGCTGGAAAGCCCCGGCGTAGTGGCAAGATAAAAAGGCCTCTCAACTCCCACTGACCGCAGTGTCCGCTTCGCATGAAAAGCGCAACACTTGGAAGTTCTCTTAGTTCTATATAGGTTTATCAACTGTTTGCGACGTTCATAATTTCCTACGTGCCTCAGGAATTAAACCATTTGGGGATTTCTTGTGTATGAAATTTTCTGAGTCGTGCGTCAAAACTAGTCGACTTCTAATATAAAATAGTGCCTTCCGTAACGAATGAAGTCCTGAACACCCTTGTGTGATTTTGCAAAAATTTCACCTCGTATTATATCCTAATTAGGCGAAGGGATTACTGTTACCCTCACGCCGTCGAACGGAACCCCCCACAGTTTTATAAAGCTTTGCTGCGGACAAGGTGACCAACTGCCCCAAGGAAATTGCATCAACACATTAGTACTGATTCTCAAATGCGGAAATCTTTCAGGACCACAAACGTCTGATTTTCCGGTAAGGGAACCTCTCCGGGAATACTATATGATGCTGCTTTTGGGCTGGTGACCTGCCTATACCTCCATGATTGGTTTAAAATGGTTTGAAGTTCATGCGTGTAAGGATTAGCCACAATCGGGTAGCCGCCTTTGGGCAAGTTTATGAAGGCTTCCTTAAAATCTCTCAAGTGAGCGAGTACCCAGGATGTCAGTGTCTCAGGCCACCATCCGGTGATGTCGGATGGGCGCGGGAACTTGACAGGTTAACAGTAAGCTTTCACATTCAGTTAGGTGCTTCCGGTGAGGAAGGCTTCCCGATGATTCGTATTCAAGTGCACACGAATGACCAGCAACTATCCAGGGGCATGTGTTATCTACCCAGACGTGAGGTTTTGAGACCAGCTTCGCACACATGAACCAAAAAAGAACAGCCGCCGTCGAAGGTCCACGTCGCCTGCGGGATATATCATGGTAAGTCCTTCCAAGAATCCAAATAGACAAATTTAACAGAGTAAAAATGGCTATGGCATGTGCGAGCCAGCTGGAGTGAAATAAAGGCATTTGGCACGACCTCTCTACTGAAATTCTTTTTGCGAGGTGACTGTACCTCGTCGCTAACATCTCACCTCCGGAACGTACAACAAAACCACGCACCTCACATCTTCAGCCTTCCATCATCATGTGCTTCTAACCACCTTACCCTCTACACTCATCCGCCCCCCAGAATTAGCAGTGAACCTCCCTCCACACGGTACACAGTAGCAGATACTTCCATACTCTGTATGTCATTGCCAGTCGTAGCGCCCTACCGGCAGCGTGCTTTCCTCTCCAGTCAATTCTCTTTACATTCACGGAGTATAAACCTTCGCTTTTTCGATCGGCGTAGCTGTATTTTCATCACCATCATCCTGCTGTCGTTCCTCAACTAAACCGGGTCACCGAAATTTTCAATGGTCATTACTTTTAGCTGAAAACCCTCCAGTTATATGTTTACCGCCTCTCAGCTGTGCTTCTTTATCACCCCACCTTCCGTCGCAAATCCTTACCATTCTGCTCACAAGCCACTTGTGTTTCGCGGCCGCCCTTGTTCCGATATGCGTCACGCTTGGGTGGCAGTGGCTTAATTCCGCCAATTCTGGCACAACCACTATGATCGCGCCTAACGAAGTGCCACTCATCGCTATGTTGGGACTGGCTGGATGCAAAATTAATAAGGATCTATCAGTAGACGACACGGTATTTTTGACATGATATTAGGGGTAGAATTGTCAGTCACCGGAAGGTGTCCAGCCACAGCTTCGCCACCAAAAAACTTCACCGAAAGCTGGGAACTCTGGAAGCGGACCTAAACTGACCTCTCCATTTGAGGAGCTTTAACGTGGAATCAAAAGATCTTTGGTTGGCAATATTTCGACAGTAACCAGGCCTGGGTGCTTGGTCCACTTTCACTACAACCACCTTTTAAAGCCTAGGAAAGCCCCAGCAGCCGCGATTACCAAGCTGTAGGTTTGTTGTTCGTACCAGGTGAAATAAACTTTTGAAAGATTGCAGTTTTCACACCACACGGAGGTGTCAGAGGACGACGAGTGCCTATTAGCACTGCAGAATGTCGCTAATTTCTGGAATTGTTGCGGCTATAGGAACGAAGGCTCAAGCTGCATACGTCTCATTTGGGCCATGTATGATGAGGGCACCACAAAAGGATTTTTCAAACGTCGTCAGTCATCGTCAAATCATCGCTGTGATACGGTGGCTGAGACCTTACCCCAAACTAGCCAAACGCGGTTAGAACGAAGTGAGCGGCTTGCAGTTGTGAGACTTTAGGCCCGCATCTATAGATTAATCGACCGGTGCGGAAACAAACTTGATCGAAATGTGGTAGGTAAAACCACTCTTCGGTGTCGAACGACCACCAGCTGAACGGTCAAAATGGAGTCAGTTTGGCGAGAAGCAGTCGTTTGACCGGCTTTTCTAACTTGCTTGTCGAAAGTGGGACTAACGATTTCATCTAGAGTCAACCACTTTCGTATGTATCATCAGCGGCCACCGTATAAAAGGCATGTTGCTATCGCTTGTGGACATAAACTTTCAAATTTGAAAAAATACGCACACGTGTAGTCAAACAGGCACGCATGTTCGTAAAAAACCTCAGAATGGATAAAAACCTACCCTAGTGTCTAGTAGCCAAGGGGACCCTGACACCACTTCTTGGTTTTCTAGCAATCAAGGTAGTGATCCTCGTCACACTGTCTTTTGGGTACACGCCTCCCTTTATTCCAAAGGGCCAGGTCAGCCGCTAGGGTAAGTTAGCTTGTCGTCACATAGCACAGCCTCTATGTGGAATGTTGCGTGTCTGGCTAAATCGCTTGACGACGTTGTGTTTCTTACTGCTATTTGATGAACCAAAAGATTGGGCCAGTCGTATTTCAACATTTATGAAGAAATCGGGCAAACTGCGACTCTGCGTTGATCCCAGGCCGTCGAATTTCGTACTGCGCCGCGAACACCGCAGAATGCTCATTACGTATGACACAATTCAAAACCTATGCCAGGCGAAGCTACTCACGTAGCTCGGTTTATCTTCCGTTCCACTGAGACTCGAGGAACGATCTGGGTACCCACTATGTTCAGTGACACTTTCCGTTTGTTAAAACGGCTAAGTCTTCTTTTTGGGTTAAAAGCGACCAGTGGGATGTTCAAAAGGGCTGACCCGGGAATCAGCAAAATCCCAGTAGATACCTGCGACTTCGATTGCTTAACTGTATTTTTGGCGAACTTCTGAAGGACATGACGCTAACCTGGACTTCATTATAAATTGCTATATCCAACAAGAAATTCGTCTGCTTCGAAGTAAGTCGGAGTGGATGACTGAATATGATATTTTTCCATGCCAACCGCAGACCCCAAATGGCTCGTGCTCAGAGCCGGAAAAATCCGTTTAGTTTACAACGTCTATTCCAAACAATAGCGGAGCGGTCTCCAAGCTAAACAGTCAAGAATCTCAGCCACTTCTTAGCAGGGTTCCCGGATTTGATTTATTAATTTTCTTCCTGATGGGCGAGTGTTCTGTGTAGGTGCCGAAAGTATGGTAAACGGTACTGGAGAGGATAGACCAAGTCGCCATGAAACCACCGGCTTTTGCAGTGCGATCAAAATTATCAGCTACTCATTTAAAACGATAGCGGCCAGTCTAATTTGTAGGAAGGCAGGTCAACAGACTATGCCGGAAACTGAACAAAACTGTACACAACTAGAGAACAAAATGCTGACAGTCGTTTTTGCCCCAGAACGTCTTTAAGCCCACAGGTTTAGTAAAGGGATGGCGGTAAAAAAGTCCCCGAAGTTGCTGTTATATTCATCAAAAAACCTCTTAATCAAGTGGCAAGGCATTATCAGGTGATAATCACGAGAAAACAAAAGCAGAACCTCAAAATTTCATTCCAAGGCAAAAGGCCAGATATTCATCGCCGGTGCGCTTTCTGAAGCTTACCAGCAAGGAGATAAAGAAAGTCGTGGACAAGAACAAGCTGGCTTTGTTGATGGGAGTTCCAAGACGATGAAATAAAAGAAATCTGGAGACCACTGAAGGACGCCAGCGTTTACTTGAGTAGGTGGTGAGATTCACAGAACCTAGATTACCACATAAAAGCCGCAAAACCTGGCCATTTTACCGGCCAGAATTCTTCGTGACCGAAATCGGACTGGTATTCAAATGTTTCGGAGTTAACATACCGAGAGTCCCATCAATAAGGATGATACCTAGCTAGTCAGCTGAAGAGCAGAACTGGTAAAAAAACTCAGTACCTTCTTCGATATGGCCAGCCATATCAAGCATCACTTCTCAGAAGTCACTGCCTGTTGAACCGCTGACGAAAGACAAGAAGAATACCAACACTGCTGCGAGGACTTCTTGGCCGAATACTCCATCCAGAAACAGTGGGATATTTTGAATGAGGTCGAAAGTAGCGAATTGTGGTGCTTGACTACAAAAGCAATTTTTAAGGATGACACACCAATAGGCACCAAGATTATAGCGATAAGCCACCTGAATCCCCATTTTGAATGATTTTTGAATGCCGACACTCCGCTTCCGGATTGTTAGCTATGGTTCGTTACGTGGAGTTTAAATCCACCTCAGAACTGTACAACTGACTGCAATCCATACTACAGCCAGTAGGGTTGCATAGCAGTTCCAGCAATGACGCAGCTAAATCTTTCGTCACAAGATCTGAAACTATAAGAGGGG
>SJOL01007473.1:353443-377801 GCA_004794785.1 Opisthorchis felineus | reverse complement strand
TGTCAGTTATTGGGAGGGCTCTCGATCTCCTCTGGAGGGTATTCGAAAGTGTCTTCGTGTTCTAGGTTCATTGCCTCTGCTGCTTCTAAAAGTAGAAAGGAGGTTGTAATTAGCAATGGTGCTCAGTTTAACTCCTGTCGACACTTTAAACAGGCCGCTCTCTCAGCAAGGCGCTGTCGGGTATCATCTTTACCGACTTAAGACGACTGACATGTAATACGGTTGATCAATTAGGCTTTCCCGGGTGAACAAGGCGGTAGGTTATATTGGTAATAGCTTCCGTGCCCTATGAAGCTCAGTCGGTATTTCTCCAGTTGGTGGGGCTGGTTCACACAGCCAAATCCTGCCGCCAGGACTGAACAACCTATCTTGTGCAGCTTTGTCGTAGTACTCTTCTTCGTGTCTCTGGATGGCCTGCAAGTGTTGCCGAGCTAGTTCGTGGCCACCTGCATACATCGTACAAACACCTGAGAATGCAAGGTTTCTTTGGCAGTGGTAGGTAAACGTGTATCCGATAGGCGTCTGGATAGTCGGGCAGTAAGACAGCAGCAGTACGGCAGTGCAACATCCCACTGCTCAGATGTTTTGTGGTTGATAAATGCGTTTAGTAGACCTTTCATAGCTCGAGTTGTGCGTTATACCATACCATTGCCCTCATGGTGATAGGATGTATTTCGAGCCTTAGCGCTATTCAAACTACGACCCAGGTCGCTGAACAAAATGCTTTCGAAATTAGACCCTTATTCAGTGGAATTAGCTCAGCAGCGGCGGTAAGCTAGAAAACGAAGACACTTAAATACCCTCCAGAGGAGACCGAGAGCCCTCCAAATAGCTGACATCTCTTGTATGCTTACATGCATGCACCCGCCCACTTCTCTCGGTCAACCACATGTCCTCATGTTCCGGTAATAAACTATCCACGCAGCCACACGACATTACTGGCGACAGTGCCGGGATGGTTACAACCCATTGCTGCTTGTTCCGTTATGTACCTGGCTGTACACTTATGCATACAGACCGTAGAGCTAACGTGTTGCTCAGTCATACATGGCCGAATATCCCCCAAACACCAGCCTCTGTACACGCTAACACACCACGCAACTAGCCGCGGCCGGTTCACGTAGGCCATGGTACGCCGAAGATGGTGCTTTCCGGAAGGATGGCCATTATATGGTGCAGTGCCTGCCATTTTGGTTGATTTATAGGTGAGTATTGGCGATGCATAACCTTGGTTACTGGGCTTCGGTTCATGAGACTTCTTTCTGTTTTCTATGCGCAGAATTTTTCGTGAACCCCTACCTTTGGATAATCACTCTTCGTGTATATGACAGATTGCGAGGCAAGGTCTCTGCGGACACATGATGTGAGGCGTCTTCAGATCAACCGATGTCTCAGAAATGCACACACCAGCAAAGTTTCCGGTGGCACATGGCGTCAGATAAATCGCAATGAGGTAATTAGAAAACGGCGTTTGTGCAGTAAGTAGTTAGTCGCAGCACCATCGGCCTCGTTGACCCGGACATGTGTTACGCGTGCTGAAACATCGTCTACAGAGACGAGTGTTCTTGGAGCTTCCTTCAGCGTAGCGCAAACTGCGAGATGGACAGCAGTTACCGAAGAGTGGGAGAAAGATTACGACGTGCATGAGTGTTGTCGGTGCGGCCCGCCTTCTAGAATGAAGTCCTTGTAACCCTGTGCGTTTGGTTCGCGATGTTGTAAGAAATCGCGACTAATCGGCGTTGCGTTCGTGCCGTCAATTTCTTTCCAAATTGTCTGGTTGAACATTTGGAGGTGTGGGCACCTCAGAATGATTGCAATAGAGTAGCTCCACATCCATTCTTCATCTATTCTGTACTCCTGGTAAGGCGGAAATTCTCGAGTATTACTTCAGTTCATCCGGTTGACCCACCCGCCTGTGTGTGAAACCATCAAGTATCAAAATGGGGGGACAATCTTCAACAAAGGAGAACGTCCTGGCTGCTGGGCTGAATACTTGGAACAGCAATTCTCGTGGCCACCCGATGCCACTCATTTAGATCCTGCTGCTGATGTCGAATCCTAGGCGATGAACCTGGAACCCCATACAGCCTCGGAGGTTTATGATGGCATATGTTCTGTCGGATTACCTCCCATTCGCATTGTTCATGGGTGTTGTGAATTCCTCAGTCAGCGTTTTTATGATCTGTCTGCGTGCATTTTGGAAGGGGATGCTGTCCCAGACCATGGAGAGAATCGGTAATAGTGCCCATTTCCAAAAAGGGGCTCGTAGTGAGTGCGGTAATCACAGGGGTAAGAGCTTGATCCCAGTTGTAACTAGGCTCTTGGCGTTACTATTCCTCCGCCGCCTAGTAATGGATCGTGAAACCGATCCATGACCAGCAGTCGGGGTCACAGCCTGGTAGCGGTTGCGATGACAGTTGCGAAAACTACGCCATATGTACAAACAACCCACAGTTTTTGCGTTCCTGGATTTCTAAGAAGCATTTGAATCATTTGGGGGGCGAGATGGTTCAGTGGTTAGAGAGCAAATTTACTGACCGGAAGGTCCGCGGTTCGAGCCCGGCCTCTGCCTCTCGACTTCCCCTCTCTAGGCTTGGGCAATCTGGCAGTATCCCAGCCCTCGTACTTCCTTCGGGTGGCATGGCAGCTAGGCACCGAAAGGGTGCTACAGCTGGACGATTATTATTATTTTTTACTTGACTCAATTGACTGGTCTGTTCTCCTTGACACGCTCATCGAAGAATGCCCCGGAAGTGAACATAATAAGTTCTTTGTATTCCCAGAATTTCGGGCGTATGAGAGTATACAGAGAGCTCTCGAAAGCTTCAGCACACAAAGCAGTGTCCACAAGTGTCCACTCTCTCCATTCATATTTATTTTAGTGATCTTTGAGGTAATGAGACAGACGCTTAAATGTCCCCAAAACCCTGGTCTTCAAATAGCTGCTTACGAAAACCTTGTCGATCTGGAATATGCAGACAACATCGTTCTCATCACTGAAGGGGAGTAGAAGGTGCAGGTGTTTTTGGATAAACTGACCAAAGTCCTCTCGCCATTTGGCATGCTTTTTGCACCCACAAAGTGTAAGATCATGCTCATGGACATGCAGTCACTGAACGCGCCACTTATATTTCGTGGGAAGGCACTCGAATCTGTGGGGCGTTTTGCATATCTTGGAAGTTGTATTAGTCTCGATTGTAGTGTGACAGATGAGGTCAATGCACGATTCTGCAAGGCTCGGGTCGCGTTTGCTACTTTGAGACACCTATGGCACCAAAGCGGTATATTTGAAGGGACGTATGTATCAGACTACAGTAGGGGCTTTTTTGTTGTGCGGCTGTCAGAATTGGCCTGTCCGAGCAGCTGAACGGAGACGTGTTCAGGCCTTCAGCAATTGCTGTCTCAGAACAATCTCTTGCTTGGGTTGGTTTCGTCGAATCCGCAAAGAAGCAATTAAAAAGTGAGTTTTGGGTTGTGTAACGGGGACTTCCATCGAAAACTGCGTCCGGCACCAGAAGCTGTGTTTGTCGGACCATGCGTTCCGCATACTGAACCGTCGTTTGCCGATAAGAGTGCTATTTTCCGTGCCAAATTCAGAGTGGCGGAAGCAGAGAGGTGGCCAACCCTTGACCTGGCAGAGGGGTATGAAAGAGATTACGGGAAGTCTCGGTGCTGTCGGTGCGACTCACCTTCCAAGATGGGGACTGTGTGATCTCTACCGTACCAGGGTGCAGAAGCTGCAAGATTCGGCTGCTAGTCGATGTCAGTAGCGTTGTTGTTGTTATTTTCTATCCAGATTGTGGGATATCAATCCTCAAGCACGACAAGGTGCCTGGCGCGGATGGTCAGTACCCCGCGCTTTTCAAAGAAGGTGGCAAAGTTCTGGTGAACAGTCTAACATCTATACTGCTGAAGATTGGGAACGGCCATCATCCTAGTTTTCAAAAAAGGCCCAAGAACACCATGCGAAAACCATCTTGGCATCAGCCTGGCATCCGTCGCATCTAAATTGCCCTCCGGCATTATTTTGCATAGTTCGATCTAATATGGCCGAGGATGCACAGACCATATCTTTACCTTGAGACAAATTCTTGAACAACGCCACTGCTTCAAATGTCACATGTTGGTTGTTTTTCATGATCTGAAATCTGCTTGATCGATAGACACTGTCAATCGTGAGAAACTTTGACAGTGTCTATCGATCAAAGATCTCCCTTCCAAATTTATATTCCTTGTGAGGGCACTGTGTGCAAACTCCTGTGGGCGTATACGAGTATGTGGCAAACTTTTGCCTGAGTTCACCGCGTCCAGTGGTGTAAGACAACGCTGTCTTCTCTCACCTTTCCTCTTCAAACTTGTTATTGATGTGCTGCTTGAAATTTCTCTGCGTGCCTGATTCTGAAACCTCGTTAGCCGAAATGCTCCCGGGACGTTCCCTCACACACAATGAGTATGCGGACGATATTACTCTCCTTGGTTCTGATCCTTCAAAAAATGCAAACCATTTTAAATAACCTAAATCACTCTACTGCACGCCTTTGCATGCGCTTCACACCTGCAAAGTGTAAAGTGCTGCTACAAGACTAGGTGGGATCAAACCCAAACCTCTTGCTTGCAGGTGATCCACTCGATGTGGTAGGTAAATTTGTTTACCTTTCCAGCTGTGTAAGTTCCGGTGGACTGGCTGGGGATGAGATTATTTCTCGAATCCGAAAGCCATGGCAGCTTTTGCCAACCTCCGACACCTATGGCGCCGTCGTGACGTGAGTTTGTCTATCAAGTGCAGAGTTTACACTGCGGTGGTGCGATCCATACTATTTTATGGATCGGAGACGTGGACTCTACGCGCAGACGACATACGAAACGTGTCAATGTTTGGCCATCGGTGTCTCCGAAGCATTGGTCAGGTCTGGTAGGAACATCGGATTAGTGATGCTGAGGTACGCCAGATGGTCCTAGGAAGAAGGAACTCTCCCGCGATAGATGAATTACTCACGCTTCATAGGTTACGCTGGTTAGGGCATGTACTCCGCATGCTAGAAGACGATCTGCCTCACAAAGCTCTTTTCGCCCAGCCCTGTGCTGAGTGGAATTGACCGAGAGGTGGACCGTGTATGACCTGGCAACGAAGTACGAAAACACTAACCAGTAAACTTAGTCGGGTGGACAATTGCCGCCTTTCTGGATGGGTCCCCCGGGATTCAACTTACCAATGGTTAATGACACTGGCAGAAGTGGCCCAATCGGACAGTCATTGGCGCTCGTGCATCAAGGCTATCGACTTCAATGCGTAGCTATCCAATTCCCAAACTAACCGAACATGTAATTGCCTCCCATTCTTGGCTGTATGTCCGACGCAAGATTTTGGCCCCACTCAGTAGCCAGATGTTACGCCAATCGAAAAAACCTTCGAATTCGAACAATGGTAGTGACATTGGGGAATGCAATCTAAGCTATCACTCCTGATACCCAAACTAACCGAACATGTAATCGCCTCCTATTCTTGGCTGTATGTCTCACGCTCTCCCGTTTTCTGGTGATCGAAACTGTAGCATCTGGGACCACTGTGCCTATTGCACACGGTTTATAGCTGATAGATAGATAGATAGATAGATAGACTATCCAGATTGTCTAGGTGAGTGTCTGGAGGTGTAGGCACATCAGAATGATTGTTGTAGGCTAGCAGTAAGTCCCTTCCCCGTCCATATTTACTCTTTTCCACAATATGGCTTTCAAATAAATTATCGTTTTATGGCAGCGAAGCATCAGTGTTGAACACTGATGTTGTGACGTCGATGATAATGTAAGTATTGCGTGTTTTCGCAACACTTTCCGGGGAATATCCGGTGTCTACGCCTCCATGTGAGAAAAAGCTAGATAAGCACTAATTAACATTCCCCACTACTGGCATATTGCTATCCCTGATCACTGGATAAAGACAGTAAGAAAAGCACGAAGGTAATGCTTAGACTGTGTGCGTCCTCGTGAAAATTGTGCACGGTACCTAAATCTCTTGCAGCGACAACCGTAACCACGTCGCAACCCTGCCGTGCTACCGGCTCTCTAACGCCTCAGTATGGTCGGGGTGGGAGTTTTCGAAAATGGCCAGTGTCTTAATTTGTACCACTGAAATGTCACCAGGGGAACTGCTACCTTTTAGTCGCTGCTGAGGAACTGTTATTTACTTTTGTGGCTTAGTTGCTTTTAGCAAAGTAGCAGGGTAAACATGGGTACCAGGCGCATAAGCCAATAATAATATCAATAGTAATAATGATAGTGATTCAGCTGTAATACCCTTTCGGTACCTACCCGCCGTGCACCCGAAGTAAGTACGAGGGTTAAGATGCTGCAAGGTTACCCAAGCCTAAACAGGATCGGTCAAGATGTCAGGGTAGGTTTCGAACCCCTGGCCTTTTGGTCAGTAAATACATGCTCCAAACGCTGTGATATCTCGAGCTCTTTGGTTGCCCATCTAAGAGGGCTAGCTAAACAAGTATTCCAAACTAACAACAGTGAGAACGTGAATCAGCTCTGGTGGATTGGTCGGATGAGATTACTTTCTGAATCCGACAACCGTTCTGGTGTCGTCGATAAAATTTTTCTTATTTTTCTCCAATTTCTCTATTTTCTCCTTCCAATGCTGTCCCGCAGATTACTTTTGGTTTTGCATAGGCTAGAGGTGCGTCCTCGGTCAAAGCCAAGTGGCGCCAGGGACGCGACCCATAGTCCATCAGGTTGTCGCCACTGCTGACTCCTGAAAGTGACCGTCTGTCGCGATTCGAGAGGTAGTCTTAGCTTTGTCCGTCCCGAGCACTCCTTGTACCTGTGTACTCGGCAAACACTTGTCCAAACAATCCACTCACTACAATTCGTGGACATAGCTTTAGGTGGTAGATTGATCGTATTGCTAGGGCGCCCCGTTTGTATTATGTATCGGCGTACAACCAATTTGAAATACTCCCACACTTCACATCAGATCCGACCCTGTGGAATCAATGCGAATGGACACAAACAGGTGTCTACGCCTGCTGAAGTAGCCGGAAGTCTAATAGGCTGCACGTAGTGAGGTGCAAGCAGACGCATTACCCTTCTGTTTCAGAAAACAGTTAGACTGACTGGGTTTTTTTTAAAACATATGAAGTTGCAAGGCTGGGTTTCTCGCAACATTTTCACCCCATTCAGTAGTCAGACGTTACGCCAATCGTAAAAAATCGGAAAACCCTTCGAATTCAGACAGTGACAGTGACACTGGGGAATGCAACCCAAGCTATCATTCCTGACGCCCTTACAGCACAGGTTCTCCAGCTTGGTGTTGATCATCGTCAAGTTGCCAAAGAAATACCAACCAAATGACTCGAAAACCATTGCAGTTTGTAAAGCTGACAACTGGTCTACCCATTTAGTTGTGGCAAGGTACATGCCATATAAAACAGTAACTGACAAGCAATACAGAATATCCGTTCCCTGTTAGTTCCGTAAAAAATACATTACGCTGCGCTTCTCTAGTCAGACGAATTTTAGTGGAATTTTGTGTCTTTCCATCCTGCACACCCAGGACTTCGTTGTATGTTCATGTTTTATATTTGCCCATGAGGATCAAATCGTGTACGATTAGCAGCGATCTTCACAATTCTGTTTACAGCTCGGTCAACTTCGTCTCATGATATCATCCTGAACGGCAGTTCCCTATCTTAAAGTCAGGGCCTGTGTCTCTTACTTTTCATCTTGTTTGCACGATGGCAAAGAAAAAAGAACCCCATAATAAAACGTCAACCAAAGGGAAGTCTACGCGCGAGAAACTTATCACTGGTCAACTGCACCGTTTGGGGAAAGTCGGTGGACTGAAAGATCTTCGACTTGGACAGAGAGGTCGGCATGGTGCACCAGAACAATCTGCTTTGCAGAGGCACATAGTAGAAAAGCTGGTGAGTTTTCCTACTTTGAGATATCATCTGTGACAATAGCGACAACTAGATAAAGTCACTTTTGAACAAGACGAAGATGATCCAATGCACCGCGCAGCATTTGGAGACGGAAACAAAATGAACTCTTCTCATTTCCGCCTTGATGATCAAGCAGACGGTGGAATTCAAGGTTTTTTGCGAATTCTTCCGTAATAAGTTTTCCTTTAGCTGATGCCGCCGAGGAGTTCTTCGGGCGTGCCCGCGATTCAGGCTCATTCAGGGACGCTCTGTCGGAGAAAATAGCAGCTTCAAAGCTCGAAAAACTTAAACGCGTCGAAGAGAACGAGGAGCAGAGGGGTCGTTTAAAAACGGCCGATACGGAATGGTCCCAGAAAATAAGATTCATGCTTTCCCAGATCCCTTCCTTGAAGCCAAAGGTATGCGTTGCTTTGTGTGGGTAAACGTTGTTAGGTTGTACTATCGGCGAGGTCGCGAGGAAACCAAACTTCAGTTGCCGCACTCCTTGAAGAACTAAGCACTGACAGAAAAATCACTCCTGCGGATGTGAAAACATCCGAGGACTCTGAAGAAAAGCACCTTAAAAGACTTCAAACGGTTATCGAAAACCGTTCAGCTGCGTAAGTTGTTTTGATGTCTGTCTGTGTTGGCATCTTGTACCATTCCGACACGCTTTCACTGTTGAGGGCACTGTATGGTGTCCATCGAGCATACATGGTATGCTTATGTTACCTTCCTTCATCAGACTACTGGAGAAGTTCGGAAGTGTTCTCCACTTGTAATCTCTGCCTCGATAGCCATTCGCAAATCGAACACGGCGAAATGCCGGGTTTGCTAACTGGCAATACCGCTACTACTACTACTACTACTGATAATAATAATAATGATCGTCCAGCTATAAAACCCTTTCGGTGCCCGAAACTGCCCGAGGGACGTATAAGGGCTGGGATACTTCCGGGTTGCCCAAGACTAGACAGCAGTTGAGATGCCGAGGTTGGTTTCGAACCACGGACCCTCCGGTCGGTGAATTCACACTTTGACCACTAAGCTCTCTCGAACTCAAGCTTGCTAAAGTTATTAGAACAGCTGTGTGACTAGGGGTATATATACTTGATCTCAGCTCAGCTAGACACCAGATCCCAGCAAGATGTATTCCAATTGGAGTACTGTTGAGGCTGTTAGCTTATTCGATTACTCCTACCTCACCCTTCCGGGTTGTCGGGTGGTCTGTTTCACGAAATGGCCTGCTGATTAACTGGAAGCAGGCGACCAGGATTTTTCAGATGACATTGGTATCTTGTGGGTCGTCCAAAGACGGTGTAAAAGTATCTTCACGACCTACCGGTGACTGCGCAGCGAAGCATCAATGTTGAACCCTGTTGTGGTGTCGATGATGATGATATACTAAGGAAGTGATACATACTGAGAGTTTTCTCTCTGTATTCGAACTCTCCTCCATATCTTATGACCAACTTAGCGTGCATTGAGTCAGCCACTGCATCAACATAGACTGGGGAGTCTACACAATTTCGTCTGCACCAGTGGTTTACGTGTTTCTCACGAATGCTTTCAGTCTATATTCATCTGGCACGTAGTTTCCTCACCACCCTGATTTCCATTGGACTCAATAACACGCATGCCGCGGTTGCGATCGTACTAGTCCTGTGTAGTCCGCCCATTTCTTTGAATATCCTAGCCAAAGGGATGCACAACCTCACCAACGGCTGACACGACTCATAGTTTTGATATCTTGAAAGCTTCAACAGAGATTTCATCATGCAACTGGGGTCGAGATTTCATCACCAGCTGAAGTATAATCCGATTGTTAAGACGTTAAGACGGTAAAATATATTGTTTGAAGGTTTCAAGGGAACTGACGCAAACATATCTATCAGCAACAAGTTTGCGTACATTACTATCTGACTTGATGACGACGGATTGATTGTCTGTTAACTTGGGGTTGCTGATCTGGAACCTACCACTCCCCGTGCAAACGTCCCTTAGGAACAAAGCTGGTTTATGCGGTTGCAAGGCAACCGCGTCCGTCATGGTCATGCACAGTTTTCGTACCGATTTGGGCTAGCTTCAATGAGCTTTGTAACATACATTAAGCTGTTGTTCATGTCATGTGTATTCTTTGTTGGCTAAGTAGGGAATTATAGTGCTAACGGCAACTTTCCAATATCCTTGTCATAGGCAAATTGGACAGTACTGTTGCGTGCGAGCAGCAATTTGCCCGCTGGTTTGCCTAACATATTATATTACACGACAGCAGGGAAACTTGTTTTGGGCGCGAGTTAAGGTCATACAGACCTGCCATTCGTACAGGCTGAGAAGTTTCTGCATGGAGTCGGATGCACGATTTTGGCCAACTTGTCGGCGCTCATTTCTCCCCTTTGAAAGGCAGACCGGTGTAACTCGGTCGCTTTTTGTGAGCCTGTCAGGATGACTGTTTTTATCAGTGATCATTGGCGATTATTTCCATCTCTGACTAAGGAGTATCCTTTGAGCAGATTTTGCTCGCACAGTTGATTAGTCGGTGGATCGCTCTGTCTCGTTGAATCTAGGTCTTTGAACTTGACGTATCAACATTTCGGACTTTTAAGCAAGTTGACGTCTAGAACTGTTGCATTTCTTTCCAGATGCGAGTTTTACGCATCCGTGTACTTCTTTGAGGCAAAGGAACTACGGATATAACATCTCCTGGTTGGCAGAATTCGTGGAAATTTCGTCCACAAGTCGGCAGCAGGGGTGCTCTAGTTTATTTACTTCACGTAATTGATTACTTTCAAGTTTCCTCATGAAAATGTCACGCAGGGGAAGGCTGAGGGGGAAGCCTATAGTGGCTTCATCAGTTTATCCATTAAGCCTTCCGTTAAACATGGGCTGGACACCAAATTTACACCTGAGAAGTTCTTTCACGCCCGTAATAGAGCTAGGATGTGTGTTGTTCGACTGTTCAATATAGCCACATACAAAGTCTGTGGTATCCAGGACAGCGATGTTTGTGAAGTGGGAAGCAGTTAGGTACTATCTGACTCGACGCAATCTTGTAATTATGTCGTGTAATGTTTTTTGCTTACGAAAACTGGACGTTTCTGTTCAATCTATGTTGAAAAACTCAGGGCGATTGGGGGCGGTTGTAGTTGGATACCATGCCATTCAGTTTCTATTGCCTAATTAACAGCAATCAGCTTGCAGAAGGGCTTGCGGACGTATGGTCTCGATAGCGTCTGTTTTGGCAAATACAGCCATAAAATACGGAATAGGAACATAAAGATGTTGAAAGCTTTACAGTAAGTTTGCTGTATGGTGGTTTTGTTTTTTGGGACAAAGTAGTTTCAAGTCTTTCACATGCCTTTTGCCGGTGACAAGGGGAGTTCAAGTAACTGAGTAGGAATCGCCTCGGATTTTTCTAACGTCCTCCGGCGCACGGCCTTGGAACTGTTTGGTGCCACCCGATTCCGGTGCCACTCGGTTGATCTGGTGGTTGGTATGGATCAAATGAGCGACGATCGCACTGGTCACTTGTCTGGCCAGTGCAATTCTCAAGTGACTTGGTTTTTGCCCACGAATTATAGCAGATAGACGCTGAGACGTGCGACCCACATAGTCTGATGGGCACTGGCAAACGTATGAATAAATGACCGTTGATTTATCATGGAGAGTCAATCTGTTCGAGATTGGTGCTGAGCAGTGGACGACTGATGAAGTGTACCTTTACGTTGACTGCGCTGGAATTCCGTCCCAAGGCAGTGGTTAGACAACGGGTCAGTGTTTCAGAAGCCACGTCGCTTCTAAAAGGAAGGTGGAAGTAACTGAAATTTTTGATGACTGGTCGTGGTTAACTGCTGAGATTTTGAGAGGACGCTTGCGTGCAGCCTACTTTCACTGCAACTGAGTCAGAACCGACTGCAAAAACTAGGACAACTTCCTCTAGTACTCGAACACAATCTGAGAAGGAACGGTTGAATTAGGTGGCGCTGAGAATGGATCAGTTATACGCAAGGAAAAATTGGTACGCGCGCACCAAACCTTTGGTTGAAATTTTGGTCGCAAGCTATTTTGCTTCCAGTCCTTGTTTAGTTGTTTATGCTTGACGCTGTTTTGTTTGTGTTCACTTCGGTTCCATTTACCTTACTTCAGCTTAGCTGGTGTATAGGTATACAGGCTAATCAGCGTTTGAATGTCATTCTCCTCTTTCTCTGTGAACGGCTCGCTTAAAACCACCGTTTCTTTACCCTTTACCCGTCTTCGTTTTTTATTGGCTGTCAAGTTTTACTCGACCTATCAACAGCATTGAACACAGTTATTTCAACGTTCTTGTTTCAGACCGGTCGACCATTCATCGATTCCTGTGGAGCCTGTGGGTCCAGGAAATACAAAATTGACCGAAGTAAGTGGCAAAGATTACTACGTCCGTTCGACGGAAAAACACCATAAAGTTCAGAAAAACTCGTAGTTACCGGAATATAAGCTTTACTGGATGTAGAATAGGAGATAACGAAAGGAACGTTTTTCACAATACAGGTTGTTTCGCTATTTCACCACAATGCTGCTTAATGTGCGATCGAGTCCCGAAGAACTCAACCACATGAATGCTTTAGTTCGTGTTGACACTCCTAATTTGGACACGGAAGGACCAGACACGTAGCCCTTTGATTAACAGTTTCAGGCTGTTATCTATGAACTACGCGCCACTGACTGGTTTTCACAATCTGGGGATTTTATCTGCAGCGGAACTGTCTGTTTAAATCAGCTGTTGACTTATTCAAATGATCGTCTGGCTACTGGTGAGCAAACAGTTATTTAACAGAATAGTCACGGATCTGCCCAGAGGATCAACCCATGGGTTTTGATTTGGACCAAGTGTTTTAGTGAATATGTGGTCGGATCCCGGGAGGTTCAGTCACATCAGCGCTTTCGGTTTGTTTGGTACACATTCCATTGCTCAACTGAACACATGCCTGATTCAGATACTTTATCCCGTATCTTGGAGCATACTAACTGATGAACTAGACTTTGGCTAACACTAAGTAAGATTGCAGGAAACAGCATTTCGGAAGAATGCGAACCTGCGAAACTGGCAACCTGGCACTATCTCAGTCCTCATGCTCCCTTCAGCTGCATGACAGCTAGGTGCTAAAAGGATGTTACGGCTGAACTGTTTATCTTTTGGAAAAAGATATGTTTTTATGTTTGGTCACTGGCCCAAAAAGCGCGCTGCAGAACACAACCCACCAACTAAAGGAGAGTCCTTATAGGGAGTTTTCCACTTGTGAAATGGTCATTCTCTCGAAATCCCGTAAAAAGTAAGGTCCATCTGAATCTTCGTTGATACTATCCAGTTTTATGTTTTGTGTTATCAAATATTCCATATTGGGAGACTGTAGTTTTAGTTATTAGTGTTCGTTGACGAGGGTTGATTGCACTTGATCCTTGGGTCAGATTGATGCGATGTGGATAGATTTCGCATGTGTAGTTGTTTGATTTCTTTGAGGCATCAAAGCCAAACTTAGACTTCGATAACTTCTGGGGTACAATTCGGTTCTGTTGATACGCTATATCGAAGCGTTGAATATAATATGCGTATTGACTCGACCTCCAACTACTGTGGCAGTCCAAACCCACGTGAACTTGTGAATTGTCCATGGCTGAAAAACGGAACCGATATGAAAACTGGTGACCCTCGTCTCCTGTTCCTGTTATCTTCTCAATGGTTGCGTCGAAGATTTCCATCGAATTTGTCGTCACTCTGTCCACTGGCGTCTGTAAGCACACCATTTTCGGGCTTGCTTGCCTCTTGCTTTTTCCAATCCGATTCAACTGATCCAATCCAACCTGTCATAGAGGCCACACACAAGAGCCATTTGTCACACCTACAAGTGCACGTAAGCTCGCGCTACACACTGTCTTTCCTAAAGCTCATGGCTTATTCGTATTCGCTCTTCCAGTGCTCCGAGCGTGCAAATTATGCGGCAAGTGCAGATTTTCACAGAGGGCGTGGTGGATCCATAGGTGCCGATACTTTCAACGGCTGTTGTGTAGGTTGACACATTGGAGATCATAAATTATAACCGTAAAACCATTAATTTGGATTTTGTCATCAAACGGATTTTACAGAAAAGTGCTCGCCCAAGACGACCAACTAGTAGTTCAATACGGCGATCCATTTGCTTTGTCCTAACGCTTCTTGAACTGCACTGAGTCTCTTGACCTGGTTTATTGCTACACAATTTCCCTTGACAGAATGAATTACTGCGCGTGTTGTTACGAATGCCGGAATACGAAAGGAAGACCGTTGACTTTCTCGCAGACCGATTGGGTCAAGCTCCTTTTTGTAATCTGAAGGATATTATTCAGCATCTGTATCTGGCCCAGTTGCTTGTGCAACATTTTCATACAAAATCCACGCGTGATGTGCGAACGAATCTTACCGAAACACACAGGTCTAAGGGAAGCGCAGTTTTGTCTCCTGAACTGGTGAATGTGCTTGCTCGAATGTGGAATCAGGCAGGATCATCATCGAGTTCGGGTAGACCAGAACCATCCAAGGAGTGTCCGGGCGATGAAGATCGAAATCTTCTTGTTCTTCGTCGCAGCATGGTGAACACCGAGCTGTAAGTGAACACATTTTTCCTTCACTTGATGCTACTCAGAAGGTCAGCGAAAACCCTGGACAGTGCTGGCCATCAGGTGGACCTAGTTCTCGATCGATCCATCGATCCATCTTAGTTCTTCGTTGAGCACCAGAATGAAGGTGTGTGGCGAGAAACACTGGTTAGGAAATTAATTTGGTGAGGTTGGGAGACTCAAGTGAAATTTAACTGAATCTTTCGAGATAGCTGAGTGGTTAAGGCGGAAAATTACTGAGTGGAAGGTCCATGGTTAGAATCTAACCTGGGCACCTCGATCCCTCTTATCTGGGCTTTGTCCGCCTGGCAGTATTTCAGCCCACGTACTTCCTTCGGGTGGCGTGACAGCTTTGCACCGAAAAAGGGTTTCAGCTGAGCGACTGTTCCTAGTAGCATTCCTAGTATTCATGAGGTTAATGGACACTTTGAACGGTCCACTGCCGGTTTCGTCTTTCTTGTTTGAAGAAGCCCCATTCTTTGCTGTTCCGTCCTTTTTGTTCGATTTACTGGACCTCATATGCTCAGTGCGAGGGGCGGGGCTTTTGAATCACCTATCATCTCCGATTTCATTGATCTTTCGTCACTAATAGGGCGTCATGAGCTTTTTTTCTGATGCCGGACAGTGACTCTGCAATTGGTTCACCATTAAGCTCGTTGCAATGGCTCCGCAGAATCTCACCCTATAAGGTCATGCTCCTGGACATGCAACCACTGAAGAGAGGGTGCCAGAGTAACGCCATACTTATAAACAACCCACAAGTTTGGTAGTCTTGGATTTCCAAGGCGCATTCGACTTTGGTGACCAGTCAGTTCTCCCTAACACGCTCGTTCATCTAGGAAAGCTCCGGTTTTTTTAATTAATAGGTTCTTTGTATTCTGAGACCTGTGGGTATGTGAATCTCCAAAAGCCTCTGTACAAAAAGTGTCAGGCAGGGATGCCCACTCTCCGGTCCTGTTCACTTTCGTGGTCGACGAGACAATGTGACGAATGCAAGATCTTCAAAACCATAATGTTCACGTAGCTGCAGACGAAGACCCTGGAATATGCAGATGATGCACGAGTCTCAAAGGCTCAATTCGCGCATGCTAATTTCAGACACTTATGGCGGCAAAGCGGCATGTCACTGAATCTCAAGGGACTTGTGCATGAAGCTACAGTACAGGCTATTTTTTGTATGACCGAGACGTAGCCTCCGAGTAGTGGAACTGAGACGTCTTCAGGTCTTCAACAACCGTCGTCTTAAAACCATGGTTCATGCAAGCTAGTGCCGGCGAATCCGTAACGAAACAAGGCTTTCATATAAATTATGGTTGTTTGGCGGCGAAGCATCAGTGTTGAACACCGATGTGCTGTCGGAGATGATGATAATGATGTTGATGATGATAACAGCTATGATTAGTCTTCAGTCTTTAGTTGACTGCTACACCTGTAATCTGCCAGTGGTGGATAAAGCCTTGAGTCTTTTCTGTCCCTCTATCCTTGCTTTGATAAAAAATCATCCTGTAGTTGAACAGTGTCCAGACAAATCGTGCCACTTCGCCGTTACTTGAGATTAACTCTGACAGTCCTCGAGCTTATTTTGTATTTTCATGTAACCGCACTCCAATGAAAACATCACACGTATGTCAATTTCTTATTATCTATTGATAGTGAATCCTACGACAAGCTGGATATTAACTGGGTGGAGTCCCCCACCAAGTTACCTCGAGAACAGTTACCCTTCATCCGGCTTGCCTGTTTGAACCGATTAGCTCACCTGTCGCTGGAGATTCACCAACTTTACTCCAAGCTTTTGCCCGCTTGTGTATGTGCACAGCTGTTTGCCTCAATGCGAACCAGTTTGTTGACCTTAGACATGTCCCGTTTGCCGGAAAAGCTGAGGTTACTCATCACCGAGCTTCAACTGTTGATTGACGCAACTGTCACAG
Source organism: Opisthorchis felineus (assembly GCA_004794785.1). Classification (NCBI taxonomy): domain Eukaryota; kingdom Metazoa; phylum Platyhelminthes; class Trematoda; order Opisthorchiida; family Opisthorchiidae; genus Opisthorchis; species Opisthorchis felineus. The sequence continues at coordinate 361,315 of SJOL01007473.1, read as the reverse complement.
CTCCTACACCTAACCCACTGTCTTTCAACGCGCGTCTCACAATCCTGTCATCTGAACAGTCCTCCAACGCGAGGACGTTGAAGAAATTGGGATTGGTCCCGCAATTGGAACCAAGGTTCGAGGAACGGTGAGTCACTGTTAGATTGTTGTAGTGATAATCACTATTACTGTTCTGTTGAGGGTTGTCTGTTCACGTTGCACCGTGAGCTACAAATGAATGACTTATGCATGTTTTTCAACGGCTAAGCGAAGGCAGTCGGAGAATTGAAGCTATGCTGACCAAAAAGCCACTTCCTTACTGGCGAAGTTGCTGGTTACCTCATACACCATATTGTTATTTCCTCATTTTTCTCCGTCCGCCTTCAAGTCAAGTGAAATGTGTAATCCCCTCACACTAGGCCGACCTGGAAAGCCCGTACGATTTGCCGCTCGAATGGTTTTCGTTCCTGAGTAATCAGCAACTCGAAACTATTCTCTTTCTCTGCGAACATCCTCCACTTGATGATTATCATTGGCAGCAGCACCAGCGAGATGGATCAAGTGGTTAGAGCGCGAAATTACTGACCGGAAAGTCCGTGGTTCGAACTCGACCTATGCCTCTCGAATTCCCCTGTCTAGGCTTGGGCAACCTGGCAGTATCCCAGCCCTCGTGCTTCCCTCGGGTGGCATGGCAGCTTGGCACCAAAAGGGTGTTAGAGCTGAACGCAGCACCAGCGAAAAGACGCCACTGGTGCTTCACTGCCGTACAACCTTCTCACTATTTCAATAAAGCTTTATGATCGAAAGAAGAAAGAAATGGAGTAGGGAGGAGTACCTGGGGTCATTTATTGTTGTATTACCTCTGACGGAAGTGTGTCTGATGAAGTCAGTGCAAGAATCTCAAGGGCTCGAATCACGTTTGCTAATTTGCGTCACTTGTGGCGTCAAAAAGGCATCTCACTAGATCTTAAGGGTCGTGTGTATCAGGCTACAGTAAGGGCTGTGTTGTTGTATGAGTGCGAGACATGGCCTCTGCGGACAGATGATGTGAGGCGTCTTCAGGTTTTTGACCACCGATGCCTCAGGAGCGTGGCTGGTTTTGGATGGCGTCAGCGTGTTAGTAACGAGGTGATTAGAAAACGGGTATTTGGTTGTGCTGCAGGTACTTCAATCGGGGAAAACATCCAGCACCACCGACTACGATGGCTCGGTCATGTGCTACGCATGCCGAAACACCGTCTACCGAGACGAGTGTTGTTCTCCGTGCCTCCTTGAGAATGGCGCAAACCGTGGGGGGACAACGTATGACTTGGCAGAAGGGCGTGAAAGAGATCACGAAGAGTTTGGGTGTTGTTGGTGTTGTACGCCTTGCAGGATGGGGCCCTCGTGACCCAGCCTTTGCTTGGCTGGAGACGTTGCAAGAGATGGCGGCTAATCGATGTCAGTGGCGTTCGTGCTGTCATTTTCTTTCCAGATTGTATGATTGAGCGCTTGGAGGTGTAGGCACCTCAGAATGCTTGACACTGGCCAGCACCAGTTCCCCTCCCTCATCCACTATTTTTTTCTTCTATTCAGTCTAAGACTTTAAATGTAATTAGACAAACTTTGTGGTTGTACGGCAGTGAAGCATCAGTGTCAACACTGATGTTGCTGTCTTTGATGGTGATGATGACGACCTAGGGCTAACCTACCACAAACATCCGAGGAGCCTGAACCTCCAAAACGCAATCCGACAATATGGGTAGAAACTGACGGCATCAGCCCCGCTGACATTGTAAAACGCCAACGAAACCACGGTTCCAGCTGTAATAGAGAGACGACCGTTTATTGTTATGTGTTACTTGGTGGAAAGCGAGGTCGTAAGCGTAACAGGAAATGTAGGTGCAAAAGGCGTCTAATTTGAGTGAATGAAACGTTGGCTTAGTTTATACTTTCTCATTACCGTTTGTGCTAGATGAATTGTGGGAACTAGAAATCCTTCTTGAAACATATACACGCATATTGCGATTCGCAAAAGAACCGAGGGTTGTCCATCGATAGCCGTGAATCATGATAGCTGCTGAACTAATCTTTGGTTGTGACTGAAACCACATTTGGCTGGATAGAAACAACGCACGATGATAGCTGGTTGCCACTTTTGAACACCTTTTTCTCCTCTATAGCTGACAGTCATGTACAGCTATTACTCATCCCATTCCTAGACAGTGGACGGTTCAAGGCAATTGTAAATTTTTCCAGCTTGGCTTTAATCGGGCTTGGGAAGATACGTCAAACGCCAAAGTCAGCCTCCCTCAGTGGTCATTTGGTAGGTGGAGTCACCGAATGTCCGCAGTCTTTTCTCATTGCTCACACACCAGTTTTTTCGTCATCCCAATTTAGCGTGAAAATGATGGATTAATTTGGTAGTTGAACGCAGAACAAAGTTCCAAGCGAATATGGTGACAATGCGTCAGAACCAAGGGCTAGGTCTATTCAGGTTCATGATTGTCATTGCGACCGCCTGTGTCCAGCTGGGGCCTGAGAGCTGTACTGGATGCATAGGTGGTGTATCATGAAAGCCAACTTGTGGAGCTGCTTCGTACTTTCCCACAGAAAATCGCAGCGGTAAAGTACTATGACACCTGATACGAAAAACTGTCTTGTGAAACAGAAGCGTTTGTGTATGAAATTAAAAGAAGTCTAAATAGGCCGGTATTACTCACTCACCGTGCGTTCCATTTTTAGTTACTGTTAGGCTATGTACGTTGTCCATTGCTTCACCGCTGCATTAGCTTGAACTCATTGTCCATATTAGGCAGGACGAATTAATATCATATGATAACAATGCTTCTCTCATCCCCATTTTCACAGAGCTGTTTTCATTTGTTGTGCCTCTTGATATTGTGGGTGTCGTTAACATTATTGTTTACTAGCTTGAGATGGCTCAGTGGTTAGAGCGCGAATTTACTGTCCGGAAGGTCCGTGGTTCGAACCCGGTCTCCGCATATCGACTTCTCCTGTCTAGGCTTGGGCAACCTGGCAGTATCCCAGCCCTCGTGCTTCCTTCCGTTGGCATGGTAGCTATGCACCACAAGGGTGCTACAGCTGAACGCTTGTATTATATTATTACTAGCTTGAAAAGCTCGCTGACACGTTAACTTGCCAGGATGCCCGTTGTTCGAAGTCTACCTTGGCTTTTCGATTGTTTCTGTCTGAGGCTGGACAACCTGACAGTCTTCGTGCTTCCTCCGGGTCGCATGACAACCTGTCATGGAAACAGTGGCATCGCTGAACCGTTCGGTTTTAGCCTTTCGATTTTTTATACTGTTTGACCATTTTTACCTCCCTATTTCTCACCCAGACTGGATGCGCGTCGTCCGAAAGCTGGTGATCTAAAGCGTTCTTTGAAACGAAAAGTCGCACGCGAGAAACGTGGTGCAATGCGTGAAATCCGCCGTGATGGCGAGTTCCTCGCTGCTCACCAGCTCAAAATGACTAAGGCCAAGTACGTTTTCACGCAGTAATCGTTTGATTTTAAGCCTATGTTCATGTTCGTGTAAATAGCCTGGCATTAGTCATTGGTTTTCGAAGGCACAGTAAGAGAGAAATTAGTTCGATCTTCTCATTTAAAGTTCACTTGAATTACATTACGAGTGGAACTAACCCATGCATTGTACGTTAGCTAGGCGCTATCGATTGTTGTGTCTACCCACGAAGCCTTTGTATTTTCGAGTCCTAACCAAATGGCCGACGGATTTAGTGGTCTTTCGAGCCCCAACGAATGCTTCGTGCATTCCGACCCTGCATGATGCTATAAAATCCTTTACCCGCTTGCGAAAGTTGTGAAGTTGGCGTAAAATTCAGCCTTGACTACTTCAAACCTTCAGTTCGTCGACTTGTGGACCAGTGGGGATTGACTCACACTGCCAGCCAGCCGCTCACTATCGAAAGCTTTTATCTTCAGCTAGTAGCCGGGAGGTTTTAAGTTGGACCCCTCCTGAGATTCGTGAGATGTGCACTGCTAAAACAGCTGTACGGTGCTTCTCTGCCTTTTGAAATGGAACGATTTCACTTACGGGACGGAACCTCCGTTAAAATTTCCAACTATCACACTATCAGCAAAGAATCCTGTTATCGTCACCGTACACAGCCTACTGTTTGTTTCTTTTCAATAAGGGTGAAATTTGTACCTTGCTTTGCAATTATTTATTTAAGCTCGAAACAGCTTAGCGGTTGTGGCTTGAGCCTACTGGCCGGAAGGTCTGTGGGTTTGAACCCAACCCGGGCATCTCGACTGGTCTTGTCTAAGCTTGAGCAACCTGGTAGTATCTCAGCTGTTGTGTTTCCATCGGGTAGCAAAGCAGCTAGACATCGAAAGGGTGCTAAAGCTAAGCGATTATTTTTTAGCTGTTCCACGACGAACCTGTTGTCGAGGTCGTTGGGTGACAAGGGCATGTCTTTACCAGCTGTTTGTGAAGACGGTCATGCTTGAGCAGAATTAGCTTCGTTAGCATTCAAATGCCAAACGAGTAGGATTGGTACTTCCTGGCTGCGCAGACCGAAGAGCAGGTGTGACTCTGAGACTACACTTAGAGAGCTGCTATGCCCAACGATATTACCTGAAAGGCAGTGGATTGCTGTGCGAACTTCGCAATCCTTCGGGATTTTGTTAAGTGAGATTCCAGTTCTTGCGCTAGTTGGATGGAGGCCATACGTACAGGATGACCACGACATTCTCGTTTGTCTATGAGAAGCCTCTCGTCCGATCTTTTTGCTGTGAGACTTTCGTGGTTGTGGGCTGAAAGCGCTGTATACGTCGTTCGGTGGTGATGTGAAATCCAACTTCAGCTTACCCCCGTAGGTTAGCAACCAGTCGTCTGTCAGCCCAAGTCAAGACCCTGGACACCTGGTTCACCCATCATTTCAGTGGAAACAGCGCCGTAATAAAGAGCGATTCTTCAAGAAAAGCTACATAAGTAGCATGTGTTTCGGAAGGCGTTCGACAAGAGTTGGTGATGGTCAGGCCAGATCAATAATTCCAAACCAGCCATCGATTACACTGAGGCATTTTATGCAGTGATTTGCGGCAGTACGGTCGGCACAGTATCTATTAGGTGACTGTTGATATGTTCGCCGAGCTTGACAATCTGTTGGGACTCGGCCTGAGCACCACGTGTCCTTGATTAATGTGTAGCCTAACATAAACGAATTGCGTTCGAACAGATGGTCTGTTGCCCGGTCGCCAAAAAGATAACATGGAATTCGTTCTGGATAGAGGCTGTGCGTGTCCACTATAGAATAGCTGTATGGAGAAAGGAGAATAGAACATGACAGATGACGGAACCGGGATCGGACAACGAATGCCTCGGTCACAGCAGCGGAGTAGTGCTGCACTGGCCTAGGTTGATACGGAGTCGTCGGTTTTGTAAACTCTGTTGTGGCTCTGGTTAGGCAACACAAGCACAAGTTAGGTGCCACAGGCTACCACTGTGAGGCAGTGATTAAGGTGATCACCATCCGACACCGTGACTCCTGGTCTCACTCCTATACACGCATCTCTAGTCGTAGACTTCACAGATAGCGATATCCATATTTTATTGCTTGTGACCTCAATCGAAATATGTCATCTTGTTTTGGATTGTACATTGCTTCAAAATTTCTATGCATAGCTTTTTTTTGAATTACCCAACCTGTTTCTCAAATAATCTCCATTCTCCTCTTCCATGGGATTAGTTCGGGTTTCTTCAACCCAGCGGTTCCCAACCGTTGAAATTCCAAACTAAGAAAAGATTTGATGTTTCCACTAGGATGCTGAAGCCCCATATTCATGGGAACAAGCGCCCTCGCATATTTGCCTGGTACATGATAGTTTTCTTTTAAGTGTCGACTGATTTTCTATTTCCGCAGCACTTCCGCCCTTAATGACACTCATCTGTTCACTCCCCCATTGAAAATACTGTTTTCACTCAAGCTTTAGGTCCATCTGGAGATATGACACACCAGTACTCTAACTGAATTCCACTTCAAATGGTAACGTCATACGCTGAAATCGGTTCTTTTAGCCAGACAACTACGAGTAGAGTTTTGTCGTTTTTTGGCCGTACCCTGAAAAAGATGCATCTAACAGTAAAGTTTTGAGACGTGGAAAATCACTCTCGTAGCTGTATATGTTCCGCCTAAGGTGCCGTATACCTTTGTTGAAATCTGAATATTTGTGATACTTTTCCGCCGCTTGACACTTCTTCATTTCTCTCTGCAGTGACGAAACGCGTAACAAGAAGACTCAAGCCATTCTGAACTCTCTGCGAGCAATTGAAGACTGAGCACTTACTATCTCAGATCATTGTAAATAAATTCTTGGTGATCTTGTTTCCTTCATTCAGCTGTTTGGCCAAATGGATGTGATTGTTAACTTCATCGTTCATGGTCCTTTTGCAGTACCCTGCATCCTTTCGAATTATACTTGCTTTCTTTGACGCAGCCATCCTTTGGGACAGAATGCATCAGCTTCAAAAGCGCCTATGAAGTGATGGTCGTATCAATTTCCGCGTGTTACGTTAAGGTGGTTGGTGTTACCTTGTTCTCATGAAGCATAACCACCCAACACAGGAGATGAACAAAGCTCGTTTTACAACAAATTGAACCGAAGGCCTGTGAATATGCTGACAATCAAAGAGGCGTTTTTTGTGAAATTGATAGCCCATGCATCGCATACACAGACTTATCTCATGTTTCGGGTAGCTGTCTGAAAGGTTGGTTGACTCAGCGTTCCGGAATAACTCAAGATTAATCATGACAAAGCCATCCGATCACCTCTCTTTTGAACTCGGTTTAACTACTGGTCAGCTGACCACAGCCGTTTCACGCAAGTGGATCACAGGAATTCAAGTAGCAGTCGTATCTAATTTCTTCTCAGAAGCTTTACTTGATATCTAGCAACCTGTTCTTGTCTGTACGTTGGGATCTGGTAGCACAACACTCCTCGTATCGAAGAAGCCCCGAGAAAAAGTGCATCTCCATCGAACAGACGACTTTTTTCCGTTGCACCCCCTGCTGGAAGAAACAAATCACCCTCTCAAAACCGAGGGGGAAACGTCAGCACCATAGGTAGCAGCATCACTGTCTACACTGATATGATCTTTAATGGCAGTTAAGCGCCAGTACGTATTATTCTTCTATTACTGTCAATGATAATGATGATGATCTTTAGTGAGAAAACCGGCTTACTTTGGATGAGTTCATGTTCACATCATTCTTGTTCGATCAGTCCTCGTTCTCTGGTGAGTCTCTACGATGAGAGGGGGGCGCATTGGAATCGAGCTTCGTTTTTACAAGATCTCATCAATGATGTTTGTCCTTGACTGTGCCAGATTTTGAGCTTCGAACGTCTAACGTGCGAGGCGGAGGGGTTACTACTATTCTACGGGCGCACGCTGGACGCACCTGAATTATCACTTTGGATGGTTTGGTATACTGATGTAATGCTGCAAGGAGGTAGTCAAGGGCATTGAGCTTATAATGGTGGTCATTTGAGGTTTTCGTATTATTCCTGCTGACTGTTCATTCATCAGGGCAACGGAGGACACCCTGCTTCCTTCGGTTTCAGCAAGTCGGCTTTGATTCATGATTTTTGGACACGAGACGCACGGACAACGGGGATCGCTTACTCCAAATGTGTGCCGATCACAGACTGTTTCTTTGCAGTGCGAATTTCCGGAACAGCGGAAATCGCTTCACAACGTGGTGCCCACCAACAAACCAGCCCCGAATTCAAATAGGCCACATCGCCGTCAGTTATCGATGGCGAGGGTCGATCACCGCCTGCCGCTCCTTCTGGAACACCAGCGTGGACTCCGACCATGCACTTGTACGCTGCTGCTTTTCATTGCGCTTTTCAGGTGTACGCAAAACGCA
>SJOL01007473.1:291372-342127 GCA_004794785.1 Opisthorchis felineus | reverse complement strand
TTTAAGACTTTGATTACAGTCTAAGAGATCCATTCGATTGGTATTCTGTTTCGTTCCAGATGTTCTGCATTATGGTCATCAGACTGTTCATCAGGACCCCCCCACCTTCTTTGAAGAATGCGGGGGAGATCATCCGCACTAGGTGCCTTGTCTCATTGGAGGATTGACATCATACGCTGGGTTTCTGTTGTTGATGGCGGGATGGGGTCGATTTTCCATTCAGGTCGGCTGGGTTCTTCCAGTGTTTGTGCTGAAGGAGACTGTATGAACTGTTCTTTGTAGTGATCAGCTCATCGTTCAGAACGACGACTGAGGGAGTGAACTGCCGTTCCGTCTTTTTCGCATATCTTTTCACTGTCACTTGTCTTGTTTTGACCCGTTGACCCAATAACCTGAAATAGGGCACGGCTATTGTCCCCAGCGAATGCCTTCCCCATCTCCTGTGCGCTCGAAATCCACCAGCTTTCTCTGTTACTCTTGAAGCTCCTGGTTATCCGGTGTTCGAGGGATATGCGTGTGCCACCATAGTCGCTAGTTGCCTGTATGGCCATTTTAGCAGCAATAAGACCTGCTGATCTCGACGATATCCAGTGTTCATTTAATCGAGTCAGATTGCTTGGGCAAACAGTTCTGAAAGCTGAGAGCATAGCTTCTTTAACCCGCTTCCATTCACCCTCCAAGCAATCTTCGTCATCCACATGGTGGTGCGTTTTCAGCAGCTTTATAGCCAGATCAGCTTGACATGCTTGAGTCACTGAGAATTTCTGAAGTCTGTGAATGGAACTGATCTGCTTTGGCAAGCGTAATTCCGACGGAAAGCAAGGTGATGACCGGGCTCGATCAATGGCAAAAGAGTCAAGTACGTACCCCAGTAGAATCGACAGTTTTTAGTTGGCCTTCTCCATCGGTCCAATTGAGTCCATGACTGTCTCGCGGTTGTTGACCTCCAAGTAACTTGATGTGAGAGTTTGTGTTGGAAGTTCGTACTGGTCAGGTACAGAAGATGATCAGCGCACAACTTAAGCAGTCGTTCTCCATTATCCGTACGCTGAGCATCGACTCCAAATTTACCACCTAACTACGCTTCCTCTGGAAAATGTTTACCAGATCTTTAGAGCTTAATAAGTGATCGTTTTGGTTCATTCTTCTGGGCGATGGTTTAGACACAGAAGACTGACCAGGAGATCGACAGAGTGGTTTTCGCAATGCATGATTCGATGGGTGAGGAGTGGGTGTGTTGGGTGGGTGGCCGGTGAGCGAAAAGCAGTGACTGTTAGACTTTTCTCGTGTGAGCCTTTCCAGAACCAGTGGCTAAGTAGTCTGACCCATTTGGCTGCAGAGGGCCTGGCCTGGCCCGAGGATGCAGAGAGGAGGGCCATACTGTCTCACTCCTAAGATGGCTGCGCAAAAGGATTGTGTTTTGAGCAGTAACAGACTCTTTGGTTTTAAAAGTATTCCGACCGTGTTGAATAATGCGCCAGCAATCACGGTCAACCGTTGGGCGTTCGTAGTGTGCGGATTTTATGGCTGACATTTTCTAACCCATCTTTTCTCGGAGGAAGTCAACATCGCTTTTTCCATATATTTGGATATGGTGATGACCTAAGGAAAACGCCTTACTGTCTTCACATTCCTATCGCAGAGGACAGTACGACTTTACCTCTAGACCCCTTCGTAATACGATTTCTCGCAGTACGGGACCTGTTGTTCCTCGTTAGGCTGCTCATCGTTGGCATTCATGGTAGGGTTGAACCTTGAGGAACTGAGTTCCAGCCAGTGTAGTCTGCAGGATTACTGCAGCACAGAAGCCCGACCACCACGTACAAGTGACGGCTTTAGGTTGGGAGAGAATTTGTCATTCGGGGAGCCAACCAGTGCGTGACCACATAATGTGGTTTCTGTGATTAAAGGATGGGTTGAACTATATCCTGGCTCAGTGGGAGCTAATCGCACTTCTGGGGGCCGAAAGGGTTAACTGTTCAACAACTGATTGAAAGGACACGGGTTCGAAACTCCAAGTTTCGTAAGATACGCACTGCTGACGAATCTCAATAAGGATGAAACATCTGTACAGTTCTTCTCGGCTTTTTAGAATAGACTGGCTTCACTGACAGGACGACATCTCCATGAATTGCATAAACGCATGTGAATCCGTTTGGATATAGATACCCTGCCACACTGTTTGAAAAAAATAACAAATACTCTGTGATCATATTTTGTTTGGATTAAGAGAAAAAAACCGAGTACTAGTTTAGGTCAGGTTGTTTCACGCCTGCACATTAAACTTATGATTGGCATGTTCTGCTGAGACAAATATCCGTTGAATTTCATCCCAACTGAAGCACGATGCGGCTCTTCTACAGCACATTTAGTTGAAGAATAACACAAATGAGGAATTCATCTTAGTCACCCGTTGAAACCAGATTTGTTTGGTTATGAGTTTGTTTCGCGGAGCTCCAGTCACATTAAAGATCACCTCTAAAGCAAGCATAGTACGGTCCAGTTATCATTCTCACCTTGAACGCTGTGTTATTATTTGTCTGTCTGGAATTTACTGGAAGCATGAAGCACAACGAACCCGTATTTTCTATATAGCGCACTAAATGCAATTACAACGAGACCGATTTCCTTCAACTTATCGGACAACTTAGTGTGCTGTTTCATGAATAAGTAGCTAATCACATTTCTACATTTAAATTCTAAATTCGCCAAGTCGACAAATCACGAATAATTTGCCCATGGGGAGAGAAACTCCATTGGAACCACCCTGGACAGATGGTAGAAACACCCAACTGGTAGACCAATTCAACAGCAGTCAACAGCAGTCTTTCAGGCGTTTGTCTCACAACCTAAGGTACTGATTAGCAAAGGCCCAGAACTGAGGGACCAAAATTTTGCTGAGAAAACACAAAATCGCAAGCGCTTCATTGCAAGGGGACCACTCAAACCTCGTATACGTATAAAAGAATCTTAAAACTAAGATGAAAAATTTGGATATGGCCAAGATAAGTCTGTTGCTTCAGATAAATTGACAGATGTTAAAATAACTCCCAGGTAGCTTCTCATTTTGTGGCGAACGAAACAGCGGTTATAACGAATCATACACTTCAGTTTCAAATGGATAAGACGACCAGAGCTTTTTTTCAACAGATATAGTCTTTGTTTTGTCCGAAATGGTCCCCCTATTTATGCGCTTCTCCCTTGATGTGCATGAGGTAGACGCTGGAAATCACCCTTGTTTACCTCAAAATTTACTCAACAATCTTGAAACTGTACAACTCTAAGCGTTTGTGAACCAGTATTCGACAGTTTTAATCAACGTAACCCGCCTTGGTAGTTACAAAAAGCTAATCGACCTGGATCTGGTGAGCATGTTGTTTTTAACCTTGAGGCACAAGAATTGTGCACAACTGAATGTCAGTTAATGTGTAGCTTTATGGGCGAAAGCCGTGGCCTTTGGTTGCAGATAAAAGAACAGTCACTGATTTCCCGATGATAGATCTGTTTCGACTATCCTTCCAGGGTAGCTATATTAGCGTCTTCCTCTGGTTGTACTAAATTGAGTTAGCTAAGTTCAGGCTGAGAGCCAGAGATATGTCCAGTGTTGGTAACAAGAATCATCAAGACAAAATTTCGTTACCCCAATTATTACGATTCAGAGAATTCTTTGCGGTTAGTTGGTTAATGCTGAGCAAGTCCGTGAAAGTGATCGGGAGCATGCGACTATGCTCTGTAGGTTTCGCCTTCACAACCACTCAATTGTCACACATTAATCTTTCATGAGTCAACCTTACGCTGACTATTTTTTTGTTCAAAACAAACGAACCACCATGGCCCACCATGTCCTAGTAATCAGCCCCTGATATCCGACTAGTGCCCTATTTAAGAGGACATTATCCGCTCGTTTTTCGCATCCGACCTGATCACCTTCTGTTTGCTGCATCACGTACTTTGTACTGCCTCAATTACGACAAGATTCTAACGCTGACTTCAACGACCAGGAGGACTACACCGGCAAGACTATTTGTACTTTAGTGTCAGCTGCAATGAACCAATTTCGGAATTTTCAGCAAAACTAACAGTTAGAGACAGATAACAGACAAAGACCGATTATGATATGAGTAATGGAAATTGAGGGAGTCTGGAAGTATATTCGTACAATCTGCCTCGGTCGGAGTGAGAGAACAGTAAGGTATACCTACCATTGGACTGCCTAACATTCATTTTTTATGTAGGCAACGATAGTGCCTTCCATCGACGTAGGACGGGATGAGAAAAGTCAACTCTGAAAAGCTCACGCCGCTCAACTAGAGGGTTGACAGTGATTACATGTCGAAGTACTCTCATAAACAAGTGGCGTGTACGGTTCGAAATCCATCTGCTGCACAAAGCAGTATGAGTATCGAGAGTTCTGTTCACCATTCTGTGTCTCCTAAGCTTAGATCACCCCCGTAAGCCAGAGCGACTTAATTCTTTAAATCGTTGGATTCAAGCAGATCCTCTCAGGAAAACCCTGCTATCTACTGTGTTGCGAGTCAGACCGACAAGTCTAAGGCTCAAAATGGAGATCTTTGGTCGAAACATCCGGTAATCCAGGATTAAATGGCAATTTAACTTGGTAACTTAAACATAGAGGCTGGAGTGTCAGAACCTTGCTGGACAGACAGAGCAGTGAAAATCCTGAACAGCGTACAGCCTTTTCTTAACACAATATTCGAATGTCGCAGCGTTCGTGGTGTAAATTTTAGGCGACAGAGTATTGGTACGGCCTTCTAATTTAAGCCTGATAATGTTCCTTGTGGACAAGCGCGTAGTTCGAAAGGAAACATTAACTGGCTTTGTGATCACCGGGTACATGCTTTCAAGAACGGTCGATGAAATCCTTCAATCCAACTGAGCTAGTAAAAAGTCGTTTCGCAACCCCTTGCAGTACCTGTTTACTGATAACATTTCATTCAGAAGAGGAGATGAACGAGTTGTTAAACGAAATCCAATAACCATGGGCCGTTGGAGGTCCTTTTCTAACTGGAGATTTCAAGGATCAAATTTGTCGTGGCCCACAAACTTAGATTTAGGTATTGAGACGGCTTGTAATCGAATCAATCAATGAGTGACACTAACCAACATCATCCCTTAAGTGCGGGTCTGAAACCAATAGAACTTATCTGTGATTCGATAATGGAAACACCTTTGTTGTTACATAAAACCATCGAAGTAATGAACAAGTACATTTTACTGGTAACATAGCTGGTCGACACAGGGAAATCGGAGAAGTTTTCACTATGTTGATGCATGGGGACTCTAACTCGGTGGCCCTAACCGACAGAAATACACGAAATATTCTCACATGGGTTGGCAGACACACAACGGAGCGTAACGAGTGGCTTTCAGAAAGCGCAAGAAAGGTAGTGGAAGATCCAACATATTTCCTCCACTCTGTAATAAAGGCTGATTTGAGAATGTAAATCCAGAGACGTTATAAATTTTCCTAATGTCTTTAAGGCCCACTGATGACTGTGTATTCACGCACTCTCCAGTTTACGCTGGTATAAAGGCATCGAATTTGAACTTGCAATTGGCCCAAACAACAACAACAACAAACAACATTGTCAGCTGTAAGAACCGCGTACTTGTCGTACATTTTTGACTGGCATATCCATATCGGGTCTCTTCATTATCATGATTTTTTCACAAGTCATGGATATACAAGAGGTAACACTAGGAAAAGTATGAACCGAGAACCTCCAGGTACCCTATTAGACTGAGTCTGAGAAATGTTCCTAGATGCATTCACAACTTGGATTTGAGGCGAACAGCAGCAGATGAGATCGGTAGCACATGCACCTTGTTTGGATTGTATTATACTTGCGTGAGCCACACCTAAGAAACTCAAGACTCATACTACTACAGAGACATATTGGTACATACATAGAGCTTGCTATTTTTTCGCGCACCAGATACAAAACCAAAATTATTTTACTCGGGATGAGGGGTTGGGGTTGGGAAAAACCGATGTAGGGAGGGGGGAGGTGGGATGAACCAATGAAATGAAAGCACTGGTGGTACCACGAATTACACGTGGGATGGGACGGGGAGTGGGACTAGGGAATGGGAATGGTAGGTGGGGATTTCGTCTCATATACAGGCGGATGCTACTCACGCCAATTGGCTGGACCAAATCCTCCAACAAGTGGGAATGGACATGAGCACATCTCTTTGGGAATGTACACTTTGGCTCTTTCATGCGACCTGAGAAGCTGTTGGTTTCTCGAACACTCGTGGGGTGATCTTGTACAAGGAACCGATGTTTGGAAAGTTTGTGTGAAAGGGCTGCAGGTAGCTGGTAGAAAAAATAGTCACCAGAAGAAGGCATGCGTCACCTGGAAACATACACTTTCACTCTGAGGATAGAAGAGGTAAACTGGCACATACATGAGATCAAAATTCACCGTTTCCGTGTAGTGACACTAGATGTGAAGTGGATTGTTGTTAAAAATTATGTGGAAGAAGGGACTCAGAAGACAGCGATTTACTACTGTTTGTACATCGATTGTCGTCAGGGCCGGTGGTAAGCTGATTGTGTGTCAGCAAGGAGACAATAAATCCAGGCTGAAGAATTTGGTTTGATCACTGTGAATGGATTTTACAAGGCGGAAGAATCGGGCTGAGCAAAGGAAGACGGTTTGGAATGGGTTTGACATGAGCGACCACTTCGATACTTGAATGGCTAAGCAAGGCAGCAGGGATACCTAAGATGAATAAGAGCCTTTTAATTCGGATTCACAGGATCTGAAACGAAAGACGTAGGTGTGTCACTGTCTCTGTATCTTTCTCTAATGAGCACTTTGAACTTAAACGGAACTAGTTCAAAGAAAACTGCAAACTAAAGGAAAGACAATAAGACCAATGCTACGCGCACATTATCACAGCAACTCCGACGTGATGTGCACAGGAGTTAATGAGGCACAGCATTACCATAATCAGTGTGTTGGTGCATTTGTGTGTTCACGCGCGCAGGTTTTCGGTTTCCGACTGGAATGTGGGTTTTCTCATATATAGCCTATTGAATCAGGCCGAATAACTGAAAGACACAAGGTAAAATATAGTAAACAACTCAAATATGCTGCATGATCATGTGTGTGAGTTCATAGTCCCATGTTTGGCTTGAACAGAACTAACACAAACATTTCTCAGACACTTGTGTGTTTTGACTGTGTTTTACGCAGACCCTATAGCCGTTTTATCGGATCGACTGTCGTCCCCGATTCATCTGTTGGTCTCTGTTGATCTCCTGCGTCCTGATGTGAATCAGCTTCATGAGGATGGTTTAATTCGGCTATGGGAAGCTCTGTTGTTGCTGCGGTTCCGAGAACTTGGCTGACAGACTTTAGCATAGACGGGTTCCAATTAGTCTGATGTGTTGAATGGGGATAGCAAGGGACAGGCTTTGTGGAAGTGGTTGAAGTTGAAGGTGGTATATGTGGGGATTGATTTTCATGAGGAGGAGTTTTCGGTGGACAAGGTCCTCTGGGACCTGCGGTGCCATTAGCCGTAGACGTTGGCAGAGTACCTGCGATAGTTCCAAATGTGGGCATACTAACAGAAGCATTCAAAGTAAGTGTTGTTAGAGTGTTTGCTGTGGCAGCAACTGCTGCTGTACACGGTTGAGCTATATGGCCGGCCCCAGTCCAGGTGTTGACAGCTGACGCAGCTGAAGTGGTGTTGCCGGGAGGCTTCGGCAATCGCCTTCGTAACCACTCGTGACGAAATGCTTCACGGGGTGTCATCCGATCCTCCGGAAGCCATTGAAGACACCTTCGTAGGAAGTCTAAGAACGCTGTATCTTCACAACCACCTAGAGCTGTGACAAGAGACCGGCTGCCCGGGGTGCCCCTAATTTTTCCTCTTTTACTCTTGCTTGGTCGGAGCACAACACGGCCCTCGGAGTCGGTTGCCATACAATATCTTGGATAGCCATGAGTTGTCGAGAAGAAGTGTTTCACCCTTCTGCACTGATCCAAGAGCTTCTGTGGTGGCATTCCTAGCAGTTCAATGATACAAGCCAATTGATCTCCTTCATCCTCTCCGGGAAATAAAGGAGCGCCTGAGAAGAAGATCGGAAAAAGATGTCAGAAAAAGTCAAACAGTATGAAAAGCAATGTAAAACATTCGACAAATGCTCACAGAATACCACTTCCTGACTAATTTAGGTATATTTTCCCACCTTTAGTAAGCAATTCCACCAGCATAACAGAAAACTAAGATTCACACAGCTGTCATGTTGTTATCCATGTACCAGAGGAAGTACTTCCTCCATCTAGTGAACTCATAAGTAAAATTCATTTCATCAACCTTTTCATACGGCTAAGTACGTCGTTCGTCTTTCTGCAGAACAACCATGGAACACAACTCTATCGGGTTCTTTGGGGTAGTGTAAGATAGTAGACTTTGTATCCCCGCAAACGATAATTTTTTATCAGCTATTTGAGTGCTTGAAAACGGGGATTTAATTCTAATAACCACCAGTAAATATACTTTCATTTTTTTCCTGAAAATAAACTGCACACACAATGCACCTTGCTGAGAAAACCAAACGATCAAGATCTTACTTTGCCCATGCAGCTAACAACGGACTAGAAATGGTAATATTGTTATTGCAGCAACGCAAATTCGTCGACGGCAAAGCAATACTGAAGGGCGATGCTTCTGAATCATTAAAGGTGTCATACTTAATATTCTTACATAAACAAGACTATATTAATAATTACTCCATAATGAGCACTGCAACAGTGAAACAACGTGAAATAAAGTTATTCTGGTTGTCACAAAAGTTCACACACAGTTGGCATGCTCACAGCATTTAAATGAACGCACGTATGATATTATTTGTATAACTGTATAGAGTTTCAAAGCTGAATGTCGAACCTCTTATGGTGATTGAGTGCTCAACCATTTGTCCTCACAAAATCGCTAGATAGGAACTGATAGATATGTAGAGACCTAGGTAAGATGCTGCTGGTAGCACGCAGGATATTGTTTGATCATGAAAAGGCAAGTAGAGGAACTGCCTCAGTTCAGGCTGAGGAGAGTTGTAAAAGACAAATATGCTTGGAATAATACAAATATACGCTCATAATTTTGCTTATGTTCCTTCCTGATAACAGTACAAAGTGCATTCGATTGTAGTGTTTCGTTCATGATCACCAGTGCCCTATGGAAGCTTGACTCAGTCAGAACATGACCAGTTCTTTTGAACTTTCCTGAGTGAATATGGTGAAGCTTGCACACAACCAGCTTAAAAAGCTGCGTTTATTTGAGGCATGTGAATGCGGAAAAGAATAATGTAACTTTCCGGCTTGCTTATATCTTGAACAAAGCTCACTTGGGTTGTCTCGTTACTAGTTACCGCCAGTCATAATCTCACGCAGCTACTTGCGTTAGCAGTAGTATTGCTATTCTGTTCTCCAAAATTCATTGACCAACATATAGAGGATTGTGGTTATTCCATGTCCACAGTACAGAAACACATGCACCGACTTACGTGCAACTAATCATCTGTGGGCAGTTTGTTAATTCACTGGAATACCAAATTAAAACTAGTTTTCGGGAGTAAACGTAATTCTTGCAATTATAACTCAGGCATTTCGTCAACTAGATAATCTGTGTAAGCAGTTGACTGACTATCAATCAGGGCATCCTCAATCACTTAAACAACAGGAGCAACCAGGTGCGTTCAGGTCTTCGGGAGTCCAAAGGCCAAAACCATCACGTCAGGAAAAAATCACGATTCCATCGAATTCCAAAGGCGACAAAAGCGCTTAGAAAACTAAGTCCAACTAAGCGGGTACAGACAGAAATATGAAAGTAAAATTGGGCTCAGTGCGCATTTTTTTCCGACAGACAAATGAACCCAATTAAACTACTACTACCCGGTCAAGAACCAAGTCTACTCTCTGTAGTAAAATCACGTGACCACATGAACACCCAATCAAAGTGCAGAACAAAATGAGCTGATCACGTGTTCTCAAACTCTGGCTGGGACGTCTGGGAAAAAAGTGTGGAATATTGTTCAGCGCTAAGGTCTATAACTCAGGTAAGGTTGTCATTTTTACTAACGAATTCAAAAGAGGCTTACTAATCTGATTAGAAGATCACTGCATTCGAAAACTGGGGTACCACACAGAATGTTCATAGGTTGAAGACCGATGTTTTATTTGGGCTGCTACGACCAAACGAAAGAGGATACGAGCAAACGCGGGAAGAAGAAAGCAATTTCTTGTGTTTTGTTATGCCTGATAAACACCAGCTGAGTCTGATTGAAGACCTGGAACGAAGCCGCTAAGCGACTATTCCAATAGCCGGATGTATAAATTGCAATCTTGATGTTTGGTCGTTCTCTTGTCTGAGATTGCTTCAAATGAGAGTGAGACCATATGGGGTCTAAAACAGTTGTAATGGATTCCATCATGACACTCGCTCGTCTTCATAAGATGCCGCCGATTCCTTAACTAGGCAATTAGAAAACGAGTGTTCGCTTGTGAAGCAAAGGCTCCATTTGAAGAATAAATCCAGCACCAAAACTATGATGGTTTGGTCGCGTATTGCGCACGCCGAGCCATCGTTTGCCCTACAGAGTACTGTTTTTCGTGCCCAATTCAGAGTGGTTCAAGCAAAATGGTGGTCAACTTTTGACCTGGCTCAGGGATATGAAAGAGTTTAAGAAAGATTTGGACGCTGTCGGTGAGATCCCTCTTCCAAGATTGGGTCCGCGTGATCCCCACTCTGCATGGTTGAAGACGCAGAAAATGTGGCTGCTAATCGATTTCAATAGTGTTCTTGTTGTCAGTTTCTATCCAGAGTGTCTGAAGGATGTCTGGATGTGTTGACACCATGGAATGTGTGTTGTACGCTAGCACTAAGTCTCGCCGCGTCCACTCTTCTTTAACACTTCGCCCACTTATCTTCTCCAAAACAAGACCTGCAAATGAATTATGGCTGTGCGGTGGCGAAGCATCACTATTGAACACTCAAGCATTGTCGATAATAATGATGATAAAATTCGTAAAACGGTAAAAATCCCAGGCTTTAAAAAAATGAATAATCGCAGTGAGCTTAGCTACCACTGAAATGATCGGAATTTACTTCAGAGTAAAAATCCCATTAGATGAAGCCAGTGGTAAATCCCAATTGTCACTATTTATCAAGTAAAATTTCATGTTGATGGTTTTTATTAGTTTCCGTAGTCTAGAGTTTCTTTTCTTTCTACGGAAAGTGTAAACTGACCACACCGAAATGTCGACCAGACGCTTATACCTGGATTTTGGACATTCAATCCACACACCCTCATAAATTTGTCTCTATAAATTCTGTCAAAAACGAGTGGATATTTGGTGTTGAAACATCCGTCCCTAAAAGTTTTGAGGGTGAAAGACATCGTTTTGAAAAATTTGTCGCAATCACTTGTTCTACGCAGCGAAAAAATCATTAGGTTGCTGAATTTAACAACAACCAAACAGTTGTTCCACTGTCTGGTCAGTAAAAACACACCGTCCAGAAGAAATTCACCAGCTACTCAAATCTGATAGGCATGTGTGTCAACCCAAGATCAATACTATGAAACCGTAAACCCACTCCTCCAAGCTCACCTGAGGAGCTATCTCACTTGAAAGGAAGGCATCTGATCAGGCATCAGATCTGACTATATCCTGCTAAACACACACGACGACTTGGGTAATAAACATCTACGTCATTAAGTGGTGACAGGTGCCATCAAAATCGGACTAATAAAACATATTCATAACGAGGTAACAGCTCTGATCCCTAAAATTCCGACTGCAAAATTGATGAGTTTTACACTGTTCTTTGGCGATCTGGTAGGACATTATTTTCACCTGGTGCACCTGGTTTGTTTGCCCGTCCGAGAATCGGATGAAGCCATGCAAGGTAGATCCGTGGTGAAAAGCTGCTAACAGAGGCACTTGTCTTCGGCAATGCATTAAAATATACATCGCGTTAACGTGACATTATTTCGTGACCTCTATTACGGTTCAAATAAGTCTGATGCGAATTCGTATCGGGGTCACAGTGTCTGTGCTATCGTACACACATGGGTGTCGTTTAAAATACTCAGACACAACTGGGGAGATGAGTTTGGCTACTTGTTGACTGATATTATTGTTAGAGAAGAACAATCGAGGAAACGCTCTAGTACGGTACTCGCATTGTTCACATCCACGGAAATTCAAAAAGTAAACTTACTTTCGTTGACGATGAAATCGTGGTAGCATGGAACTATTTCTATAACAATGTCTATTCTTGGGAATAAATTTTAAGACCATATAGGTGACAGCTCACGGCTCCTCAAAAGGCCGATATATCCCACAGTAAAAGAGGCCTCTGCTAATAATGCTTATTTATTATTCTTTAGTCCAGTTGAATTCCTAATTTCGTAGGTGCTACTAACATACCGTTCCACACTGATCTTCCCTCTCGACTGAACTCTCCATCAATCCAACTTGGCGCACAGGCGCAGGGCCATTTTATGGGAGACAAACTGAGATGTAGCCCGAAATGAAGTCTGCGAAACTGTATGATATGATGGAGAGATACACAACGCGTCGATCGTTTATCAGATCACAAAAGTAACCAGTACTTTCGTTCTTCCATTTTGACAGAGCGTCCTGATAAATGGTCCTATTTCGTGCTTTATACGTGAAGTTTGCTAGACGGCTCAATAACCGCTTTTCCCAAACACCTAGATATAGGGTAGTGATAAGCAATGCGCAGTTTTACTACGTTGCACTAACATAGTGGCTCTCACTAGTGACGAAGATCACGGACTCTAGCGAGGAAGGGGATGGGCGGTCCCAGTTTTAAAAATACCGACCACTGGAATATCGCGTGCTAGTTGAGCTAACACTGGACACCAGTCCCTGCTGTATTTTTTAATTGTTTATTCTGTTCGTCTACTAGCGACGGTCACCCTAAGAATGGAGGCCATTCGGAGAGCGACTAATTCACAGGAGAGTCGCAAATGGACATTACCCATTAGATATTCACCGGACCTCTGAAAAGGCCAACGCCGATCTCATTAGATATGTCATGATTTTGTTCTCTTTTCCTTGAGGAAAGCGCAAAATTTTGATAACCTCTTAAAAGCCCACAAAACCTGAAGTGGCTACGTTGAAAGACATGAGTGGTGGAACAAAAACCAACGAGTATACGGCAACAATCGGCAACCAGGATTAGCGGCGCTCACATCTATCTCCTGACTACTGTGATCCAGTGACGAAATCATGATGAAACATCGTCCGACAAGGATGTCCACTCTCTCCATTCCTATTCAACTTCATCATTGATGAACTAATGAGGCGAACGCTGGAGTGTCTTCAAAACCCCGGTGTTTAAATTGTTGCTGGTAAGAGCCTTGTCGATCTGGAGTACGCAGATGACATTGCCCTCATCTTTGAAGACCAAAACGAAGCACAAGCCCTGTTGAATAGACTGGCCACCATCATACCATCTTTTGGCATGCGCCTTGCACCTTCAAAGTGCAACGTCATGCTTCAGAACGTGCAGTCTTCGAACATACCCCTTACAATTCAAGGAGAATCACTGGAGATTGTGGAAAATTTTACATACCTCGGTTGTTGTATTAGCTCTGACGGAAGTGTGTCTGATGAAGTCAGTGCAAGAATCTCAAAGGCTCGAATCACGTTTGCTAATTTGCGTCACTTGTGGCGTCAAAAAGGCATCTCACTAGATCTTAAGGGTCGTGTGTATCAGGCTACAGTAAGGGCTGTGTTGTTGTATGGGTGCGAGACATGGCCTCTGCGGACAGATGATGTGAGGCGTCTTCAGGTTTTCGACCACCGATGCCTCAGGAGCGTGGCTGGTTTTGGATGGCGTCAGCGTGTTAGTAACGAGGTGATTAGAAAACGGGTATTTGGTTGTGCTTCAGGTACTTCAGTCGGGGAAAACATCCAGCACCACCGACTACGATGGCTCGGTCATGTGCTACGCATGCCGAAACACCGTCTACCGAGACGAGTGTTGTTCTCCGTGCCTCCTTCAGGATGGCGCAAACCGTGGGGGGACAACGTATGACTTGGCAGTGCTAATCGATGTCAGTGGCGTTCGTGCTGTCATTTTCTTTCCAGATTGTATGATTGAGCGCTTGGAGGTGTAGGCACCTCAGAACGCTTGACATAGGCCAGCACTAGGTCCCCTCCCTCACCTACTCTTCTCTTCTTTTCACTCTAGGGCTTTAAATATGATTAGACGAACCTTATGGTTGTACGGCAGTGAAGCATCAGTATCAACACTGATGTTGCTGTCTTTGATGATGATGATGATGAAAGTGGTGTTTTGTTTGGGAATATGTGGGACTTTTTTTAACAAGCCCTTATCAGAATGACGCAGAATGACCCTTAGTCACCACAAATACTCACCAGACTCCAAGGAAAAAAACCATAATGGTAACTTGCGCCAAACAAAATCAAGCAGAAAGTCCTTCAGGTTTGGTAAGACGTCCAGAAAGTGCTCTACATAAGGAACCTCAAAAGCAAGAACGGAAATGTCCTGAAGTGTCGGATCCCTTTTTAGCGGTAAAAATGTAGACATTTTTGCCAGTGCAAACGTAACTAGTCAGGTGTTTTCTCAACTTGTGCTAGTATAGTGATGCTGCCGTGCTCGCTTCCCATGTTGGACTTTCGGAGTTCAAACACATGCACGGCTGAAAGGGAGAAAAGTCCGCTAATCCTTCAGTTGAGTGGGGATCAACGTTGTTGACTAGATCAGGCTTATTTGAATAGTAGTCATAGAAGTTTTTCAGTATGAATCAATATTTCTGCCCACGTGCACTCGGCTGGCAAGCGACAATCCTGATGGAGACTTCGTGGTTTTATAGGTGTTACAGGGAAAAGACATTGTTTGAAGAGGTTTCGTCATTTCTATGCCGAATAGTTGTTGCGTTGCATTCTCTAACACAATTATGTCACTGAGCCTTACATATCCATGTATAATGCTGTTGGTTGTTGATCAGGTGGCTGCTGATCTGTTCGCCAAGCTTGGCAATTCACTTGCAGATGTTTCGCCACCATACGGGGAGATCTCATCAGTGCGCAGTTGTATGGGTACTTCTTCTTTGGTTGCTTGCGTTTGTATAGCATTTGAAGACTTCTTACGTGATTGGCTATTTAAGGGTAGCGTTTTTTGTTAATTTATTGGTCTGGTGTGTTTCAAATGAGGTAAGGAATGACGTGCTGACGGACCGTTCCTCACATCGGTTCCAGAGGAGCTAGCACATTGAAATTTGCGTAATCGATGTTTACACTCAAATACGTTTGCTAGTATACCCCCGCGGGGTCTACGTTGGGATTTCAAAAGTGGTCAGTAAAAAGGCATTACTAGCCTGAATGAAACATACCTCTTGGTACAGACTGTTACACCGTCTTGCCTAGGTTTTCCACTCCTCTCTCTTCAAGATAACGAGTGGTGTAGTCAGATGATCTACTAACTAGATGTGCGCATCAGAGTGATTTTTGTCGTTCCGGTTGTGTAACCTGATAAGGATCTCAGTCCACTTGTGGGTATAAAGCATTTACAGACAGTGTGAACACAAAGAACGTTTAAAACACATAAAACAGTGACAGTTCGGCACTATGCTGAGACGAAGAAGCTTATTGGAACCAAAAGTATCAATGTCTCGTGCCTCTGATTAAATAAGATGGTGATAGAGAAAGCCCCGAGCTCTGGTAAAATGTCTCCGTAAAATACCTCCCTCCCTGGACAGTCGTCTCTTAAGTGGTATTGTGTTCTTTTCAGCTTACCCGTCAGTGGGAGCAACAAACCTGGAATAAGTGCTAAACCATGGGGAGAATTTGGAACTCATTCTTCCCGACTGATTAACCCGATAGACGGCTAACCCAGGGAGGCAGTTGTTCAAGCACAACTGTTCGATGGAATTTTCCGAGGGACGTTCGTCAGGGGAATACTTTTCCTGGTATCAATCTCCATATCGATAAAACAGAGATGTGAAGGAACGGTAAGCATTAAATCTGCACTGAAGCAATTAGTTGTGGTCTGGAAGTGATTTTCCGTTGTGTCCACGTAGCCTACGAATCGATCGCGTGAGCAACGGTGAAAGGCCGATGTGATTGTGATGCATACATTGAGTTCAGTACACTTAATCTATCTTCCTTCATAAGAGCCGACTTAACGGCCTAAATCTCTTAGAGTAGTCAACGTTCACGGCTAAAGAATTGGGAGCTAACGCAAACAAAATCACCACTTTTCAGGTTTTAGCTAACTTGAAAACATGAACATATTCCAAAAACCTGGAAACAGTCAGTCGTTGCAGATTTATTCAAGGACGTACACGAAGCGAGCGCTTCAACTATAGAGGCGTGAGTTTCACTCCAGTTATGACACGGCTACTGGTTTCAGTTATATTGCGATGTTTGTACGAGACGCAACTCTGACAGTACTAGGCAGGATGTTGACCGGATACACTTACCACATCTTCACAATACATCAGGTGAGCGGGCAGCCTCCTGCATACCACCGATCATTTGTGGCAGTTTCATGGACTTTAGAAGAGCCTGCGACCCCGTGGATATATCGGGTCCTCTACATATATTTGGATAGCTAGGGATGCCCCTGAAGTTTTTTGAATATTCTTCGCGACATTTATTCCCACACTTCTGGCTCTGTTAGGATTTACAACGAAATCACAAAGATATTTCCAACAACTAGTGGGAACGTCAATTCGCTCCGTTCTGTTCAGTTTTGTCGTCGACAGCCCCATGGAGTGCACGCTCCAGAATACCCAGAGTATGAAGTTCGAAATCACATCTGAATGAAGAAATGGACCATGCGATTGACAGTGTTCTGTCATTTGACGGTCGGGCGTCCGCACGAACTATTATGAAAAAAATATCAGAAGTAATTTCCTCTTTTGGCAAGCGGTCGGTACTTTCAGATTGGAAAGTCTTATTCCAGGATTTTGCATTACCATGTGCCTCTTTAGAACCCCAGAATTAAGAGTTTGCTATTATTGGTAGGTTTACTCATCTTGGAAGCTGCATAAGCTGCACTGCACTGCACTGTGCCTGACGAAGTCAGTGCACGCATTACCAAAACATGAGCAATAATTACAAACTGCATCACTTTCGGCGTCAGAAACGAATATCCATGAGGTTAAAGGAGCGTGCCTGCAAAACGACCATGAGAACAGTCCTATTCCAGTCTGTGACTGTGCAATTTGTCCATTACGATCTGGAGACCAAATGTCTTCAGATATTGTATTACGCGATTTCCGTAGTACAGAAGCCGTTAGCTGGCTGCAACACGTACGTTACGAAACGAGCCGTAAGCAGACACTAGGTAAGGGGTCGGATTGATTCTATCAGCAGTTAAAACTTATCAGGTGAAGACGCTTCGGACAAGTACTATGTACAACCGACCACCGTCTATCAAAAGAAACCGCGGTTTCTGCTTCAAACCCTTGATGGCTTAAAGTTTTCTGGGAAAGGGCCACGACGAAGCCACGCAAAATAAAGCAGTTTATGAGGGAATTACACTCAACTGCATACTAATTTGTTATCTAAAGGTGACCCAACCGAATCTCTTTCTTATGATGGTCTTTGTCGCTTATTTCGTGCAATTTGGGTTCAAGTAGAACATAAGGTTGAGAGAGCCCTGGGGACTGCTCCTACCTGATGCGCCTCATGGAGGAAAAAACCGGTCGTGGGCTGTCGAAGAGTTTTTAGCAAATTTATGAGTAGTGTGTTACGTCTATACAGGAGAAGCTGCCGTTCGTTTGAGCTCCATGAGATCTTCGTGTCTTTCTGGTTGATCCTTCTTGCGAGTGGTAGGAAACCCTATAGGACGAAGCAGGTAGTCAACCGCAGTAACGAGCTTGCTGTCACTTCTTAACCGGACTGCCTAGCTAACACTTCACTGTCATTGTGTACTGGGCTTGTGTTGGGTGAAGTTTGCAAAGGACGCTGGATCACTCCTCACAGTGGCGCTTTCTTCCAACAAGATGAAGTTTGCTTATTTCATCAGTTCTGGAAGGCACGTCACTCTTGGAAGTTTTTTGAACCCGGATTGCACGAAATTCATACACATCAATTTGGCCTTTAATCAATAAGTATATAAGTGTAAAAATGTCGAAGCTGATGTAGTTATTTGCTACTCTAAAACGATGGTGAAGAAGTGCACGCTAAATTGTTATTCGGTACTTCATCAAAACTTTAGATCGCGATGACCTAGGAATGCGTTTGAAATTTCTACACACTGGATTGCAAAAGGGGGTCTGTTATGGTGTCTGCATCTGTTTAGGCCTCTTTGTCAATGTGATATTCTTGTGAACCCTGAATATCTTTTTCTGCGTGATTCATCATACATGGGCAGAAAATCACTCAACCATACTTATTAGTAGTAGAACTAGAAGGAGGAATACTTGATGCCTCTGGAATTTTGTTACAGGACTTGCTTTTAGTGATGGTGGATTCTGTAAGGGAAGGACTCTTTCGGCAAACACGATACCTAGTCCAATGGTTCAGCACACAATCCTTAGCCATTTTCGTTTTCCTGCTGAGAAATTGAGCACGTAAAAGAAAGCAAACTCTTCGACCGGACAGTTACTTTTGTCCATCAAAAGCTAAATGGCAGTACAATGAAAAGGGAAGGAACCCTCTAGGAAACCGAAATTGTCCTTCGGTTTTGCGAGCAGAACTGCTCACGTTTTATTTTATTTTAGATGATGCTGTGTTACGAGGAGTGGGATTACTGTGATCAATGAATGGTGGATAGAAAGATGGTCAGTTTACTCTTATTTATCGTACACTAGGTCGTTTTTCCTCATAATTTGCTGTCAAATTACCACGTTGCACCAGTTTCCCAGTGGTGAAACAAGTTGTTAACGCTATAAAGTGGAAAAGGTCCAGTAAGTGTAGAAATGACGCCCTCTATGCACGGATACTTTCGCCTCGAAGGGTTGTGCTTTCCGTCATTCGGGTGGTTTCACACAGTGTCTACCTCTTTGGAGGAATGCGATTGTAACCTCACAGGGGATTCGAAAGTGTCCTTAATTGATAGGTGTCCCTAACTCGGGGACTCTTATCAAATGGAATTACTGTGGTGCATTTTATATCCCATAAAGTGGACCATGGATTCGCTGCATTGAAGAAATTCGACGCATAACCATCATCATCATCATCATCATCATCATCATCATCATCATCATCATCATCATCATCATCATCATCATCATCATCATCATCATCATCATCATCATCATCATCATCATCATCATCATCATCATCATCATCATCATCATCATCATCATCATCATCATCAACATCATCATCATTATCATGGACAGCATGGAGAGCATGATATCAGTGTTCAATACTGATGCTTCGCTGCCCCAGTGCAGTTCATGTTTGTACGTGGGCTGGGATACTGCAATGGCGCCCGCACTTAGACAGGAGGACGATTTAGGTCCTCAACCAAAGCCTTTGGCTCAAAAACCTGACCGCAAGGCATCGGTGTTCGGCTGAAAATGCAAGTACATTGCTATTTTTACGGAACATGTCGCCACACATGTTCCAACCCCTAACCTGGAGGATCAAGAGACTGTTTTCATCAGACCTCTTACCATTAACCAAGCCGGTATGAGAGAATCTGCGAGTGTAACGCGGACACCCCACAGTATAGCCCAATGGGTCGCCGAGGTACACAAACCGTCACACCACGGTAAGGTTCAGTCTCTTCGTAACGGATAATCGAAATACATAAACGCATGTAACGAGACGCGAAGTTGGAGAACAGAATCGGCAAGCGGCCGTTTTGGACTCCGACAAATCTAGGTTTTAAAATTATATTCAGTTTTGCCAAACCTATCGGGTAGGTGAGAAATTATTCGATTACGTGTTTTGCGGCTCACCTGAAAGTATGCGGTGCACGAAGCCCGCATTGCCGTGACCTGAGTTGATAAGCCAGTGCTAACCCATAATGTATGCAAAGTTTGTAGCCTCCGGTAACTGCATTATGTCTCTGCCGGTGCTAGACCTGGTTGCATTCGACTGTGTGATTATTGAGCGAGTGTGCGAAGCGGATGCCAATTATAGCATGTTTGTTACGAGCACTAAAAGCAGTGCTGCAAACCCGATTCATGTTATCCAATCCTAACTGTGCAGACGACATTGATCAACCTGAATTCACCAACAACAAACCGCAGGCCTTCGGGTTCACGGCGTACTCTTTTATCTCGAATTAAGAACGTTTTTGCATGTGTTACATTAAAAAAAGGCACGTGTGGATAACCCGGCATCACATTTTGAATCGGGATGACAGCGAGACAGCTTATTATCCCTACCAGTTTGCGTAGAAGCACGTGCGTTTATGTTCAAAATGTACAGTTACTCTTTCAAGAAGTAACTGTTTAAAGTCGAGGAGTAACCACGTGCTCCACCTAATGAAGTAGCAGTTCCAATTTCAAAGAGATAGGCATATCCTTAGTCAAAATCCACTAGGTGGGAAAGAAAAACTGGAACCAAGACAAAAACTCCTTGATGCAGGTTTCGGTTGCCTATAACAGTAGACTGAATCTAATTCCATTGGCAGTGCACCATAACTGCGTGTGGCTTAAAGTGGAAATGACAAAATTGCACATAGCCTGCAACATAACCGGCAGATATTAGGCGCAAAAGTGTATCAGGTTGAAAGCATGGCTGCTTTGATACGGGTATTGTACTAGTTATCTAAACACTGAGGCGACCAAAAGTTCTAGATGCATTTTTAGGATAGACCGCTGTTTTTTTGTTCACTGAGCTGGACAGTTTGCTTGCAAGCGTTTCAGGACCAGTCGATGGGACATCATCAGTGCGTGGTGCGTGGAAGCGCGTTGTGGATGGAAGTGCAGCTTTATTGTACGTGCACGGGTGGATATACCGCCTACTCAGTTAAGCCGACCTTGACCGATCGTTGACCGTTTGGGTGAGCATTTCTATTGGCCTGTTGGTTGACCTGTTGTCCGATTGATGGGTTTAAGGGTAGACTTGAGACTTGACTTCCCTGGAGCTTTAGCCGTGATCTTTGTTCGCCTGCTTCTACAGTAAGTCTGGTTTGTCAGTCCGTTAGTCTGATGGCCAAGGCTGACTCAGTGCTACCATCTAGTTGGTGGTCCCTCGCTCTTAGCGGGACGTGAATAGGGTCGATTTCGACATGCCGGTTGACTGAATCTTTGGCGGAGTGCCATGCATCTAGGAACTGCCTCTCGTGTCTTGCACTTGTACATACTATGAGGCAAAGGAGTAAAGGTCACGGTAAGAGGATCGAATAAATAAGTCCAAAGTCCAGGCGGACATCATCCAACCGAAAGACAGGCTAATAGGAATGCTCACCCAAACGACCAATGATCGGTCAAGGCTGTCCATTATGAGTATACCTTACATCAATCCATGCAAGCGGAACAACCACGCACTTCCAACCCCAATGCACTTCCACTCACTAAGCACTGATGATGCCATCTAGGCTGATGGTGAAAGGTTTGCAACCAAGTTGCCCGGCTTAGCAAACAAACCAACGGCCATCATAACAACCCAAGCTACCAATATTCTCCCCAATGTCTAGGATACTTTGTTTGTATGAGTTCAACGGGTGCATTTCAGCAAACGCTATTGATCATGATCTCTCTGACCCATATGCAAATTTCAAACACTAACAGCGTTGGCTTGTACAAAGTTTCAGGGTCAGTGAAAAGGGGGTAATGAAAGGCTACAAAGCTACTGATTAAAGGTTTATTGAGTAAAAACTGGGCGAACCAGGTATGCATGAAACTAGTAGTTTTCAGACATCTTGAGTCTAGAAGAAATATGAATAGGTCTAATCGAAGGACGACGAGGTTCTTACAGTTGCTGCTACGATATCGAACTAAATCAAGTTTAGAAATTTCAAAAGCTGTTTCATGGTAAAGCTCCTGACTTAACAAGGAAGGCGTGGCGCAGTCGGTTGCTACTGGGGCTTAACAACTATTCAGAGGTAGAAGAAAGATCCTGATGAGCACCTGATAAAGATTTACAGAGTCACATACGTTAAAATGTTGCATGCCTACACACAGATGACGGATACGCCTGAGGCTGAATAAATACGTCACTGAAAGCTCACTATGGAACATTCATGAAGGTGAGCAAATGGTTTGAGCATTATTTGAATCATACGTGTTGAGGAGGATTCAGCAGCGAATACAAGAATTGCAATTTCAACAAGTCGGACTGATTAAAGTAATCTATAATTCTCATCTGATGAAAGTCGTCCGAGATCAGTAAAATAGTGAGTTATGAAATTCTACTCAAAACCTGTGTTATTTCGTGAAGCTGAAGTGTGTGATCCCCACTGCGCCTGGTTGGAGACACTGCAAGATATGGCTACCAACCAATGTCAGTGGCGTTCTTGCTGTCAGTTTCTATCCAGATTGCCTGAATGAGTGTCTGGAGGTCTAGGCACCTCGAAATGATTGTAGTAAGCTAGCACTAACTCCCTTCCCTGTCCACCTTTATTCTTTTCTTCACAATAAGGCTTTCAAATAAATCATGGTTGTACAGCAGTGAAGCATCGGTGTCGAACATTGATGTCATGCTGTCGATGATGATGATGATGTGTGGGTATTTCCACGATATTTCACTTTTGTTAGTCTAATAATATCACAGTGTTGATTCTAGTTTAGATTAGGTGCCTTTTTAGGCGCGCGTGATAATTGCGGCTGGCCCTGACGTCATATAGCACGCGACAGCCTTGGTTTTGCACGTGATGAGCCAACGTCCTGACATTTGTCACCTTCACGTGACATGAACGAACGGCTTGCATTTATTAGTATGAACTCATATTAATACTTACAAACACCCACTTGTAAATTAAGATGGTAGTAACGAGACACCTCCACTGAATCTGTCGTTCTAAATGCTATCCAGATGAATGTATTGCATAGAGACAATCTAGTATTTATTGGAACGGTATTCGAGGTAATGAAGTATTTTTCTTAGCTGTTGGTCAGATAGCTGAATTTGCTGTAAAAACGTTTGGACAGTTGAACGCCGGTCTCGTGTTCTGAGAGTTCAGCAGATAGGTGTAACCCTTCGCTTTCCACTAACCCAACTTCGTACTTCAACACAAAACGTGACGGCTGTGCCGTTGGAGGAGGATGAAAAAATTAAGATGACTGTAACGAGAGACCAATGTGAATCCCAGCAAAATCTCTTGTCCAAAGTTAGATTGACGAAGTTCCAAGGACTAGGTCTACCTGATAAGTCCTAAAAAGGTCGAAACCGGTACCGGACTGCTCAAGAGTTCATACTTACTTACTATTTAGGATTGTAGATACTTCTTAATTCTGAATGACTTAGATTTCGAGCGACGAGGTGAAATTGCAGGGTTTTAGCTTCGGAACTCCTCGCCTGTAGTTGAATCAGTCGATGTGGAATTTAATAGGTCTTTTATACTTGTCTGGAATTAACAGGGCCTTGAAAGACACGAATGAGACTAGAACCCGTTTTCTTTTAAAAATAGAGTCAAACATTCCATATTTCTTTCAGAGCTTTGTTGATTAGCCTGTATCTATACAGGCCACCGGCCGGAGGCAATCCATACCCGGAGGGATCCATTGTTAAGATGCAGTTTCGTGGCTTCGGAGATCTTATCAGTCATGAAGACAGTTTACGGGAAAACACATTGCTGCTTCAACTGACCTAAATTTAAGTTAACCGACTTTTATCCTCGCATTTTTTGAATTTATTTTCTTCGTTCGATAGCTATCAGCTCTTGCAGGTACTGATGGCCGGTGCATGGTTAGAACCTTTTTTGGAAAAGCCAGAGATGTTTAGCTCAGGTTGATACCTACTAGTGATGTTCCCAACACGCAAAAAGGAAACATTCAAAAACAATACATCGAATTTTTTTGCACACAACAATAATTATCTGTGAAATACTCATTTGCATAACAATTGGGTTTTCACGGGAGGCCCAAGTGAATCCCAGCTGAAACTCTCGTTTATTATGTTATTCAACACATTCAGTTGGAGAACACCATAATGGAGAGATTCAGCTGAGATACGGTCGGGTCTCCTGTGAAAACCAAGTTGGCATGCAAATAAATGCAGTTTCGGTTCACGTAGAACATAGGGCTGGGGGGAATCGGGGACTGCGCCTACCTAATGAGCCACAAGGATGGCTAAACTGATCGTGGGCTGTCGGAGAGTTTTGAGCGACCTTACGAGTAGTGTGTTGGTTGAATGCAATTATTTTCTGCGTTTTCAACGCACTCAATCAAGTTTGGTGGACCTTAAGCGTGTGTATGTGGGAAGGGTCCCTGTGCCACACACTTAGGCTTGCCCAAGAAGTCCATCGCTCGTCCATCGAGATAGTTGCAACTACGCATTGTCCATGGTTACGTCACCAGCCTGTGCAAAATGGACTCACAACATCCATTTCAACCAGTAAAATTATTAAGTGTAAATATGAAATTGTAAACGGCCAGGTAAACTTCTCCTCATGTACTATCACAGTTAGTTGATGGCCTTTTGTTTGGATGCAGTTTCTCTCGTCACATTTTGAGTTGATTTACCTGGTCGGTGGATTCTGCGTAGAAATCTACTCTTTTATCTTTTTACTCTCAGTTATGCTAACCAAGGTATCTGTTGACGTCAGTGTCAAAGCTGTTCTTCTTAAATTCGACGCAACTAGGTCCGCCTTTTAATTTTTTCCCGACTTTCCTTATTACACATTTCTTTGATGATCATTCCGATGAACAGTCGTCCTCCTGTCTTGGCGCAATTATTCTGGGGAGTCCACATCAAAGGAGAGAAGCACTGAAGCTCCACAGCAGTGCACATCCTTGGCCGTGCCGGGGATTGAACTCCAGGTATCTGACATGTGAGGCGGAAGTGTTACCACTACTCCACCAGAGCATATTGGACGGATTTGAACAGGATCTTATTTCAAGG
Organism: Opisthorchis felineus; assembly: GCA_004794785.1. Lineage (NCBI taxonomy): Eukaryota > Metazoa > Platyhelminthes > Trematoda > Opisthorchiida > Opisthorchiidae > Opisthorchis > Opisthorchis felineus. The sequence continues at coordinate 317,120 of SJOL01007473.1, read as the reverse complement.
CCAACACGTGGCTTTTTTATTCGTGCTGGAAAGTCAACATACTGAGAGCTCGTTGGGCACAACCATGACAGTTGCTGGGTAATCGAGCCGTCGGGCAAACCAGTCACAAATCTTTAGTGTGGATACGTTCAAATTTACCGACGTGAATATTCAAATGCGTCCAGTGTGCGCTGTTGGTGTAGTGGTAACAAGCTCACCTCACATGTCAGACGTCTGAAGTTCAAACCCCTGTATGGCCAAGGATAAGCACTGCTGGTGAGTTATAATAAGAGCAAAACTCGAGTCCAGTGCTCCCCCTTTTGGTGGGTATTCGCCAGAAAAATTGCGCCAGGACAGGAGGACGACCGTTTAATGAGAGTGATGTGAGCATGAATTCTACAAACCGGTGTGGGAGAGGGGGGAATTTGGAAAATATGAATGTAAACCCAAACACACCTCGTTAGATGTAAAGATGGAGCGTGACTCAGACCCGCGAATTCTGGATTACTTGGTGTGGTGAAAGAGCACTTAATTTAAGAGCTGGCAGAAAAACGGTTGTTGACCAGGCCTAGCAATTAGCTTGCAAACCTTTCCTCATCAGTTGTAGAGACATCACCAAACAGCACCAGCCGCGCACTGGTGATGTCCCCCTGTTTGGTGATGAGACGTCTGCAAACGAATTGTCAGGCTCGGCAAACAGATCAACAGCCACCTAACCAACAACCAACAAACGCACTAGGTCAGCCAATAGTTTGACATGAGTAGGAGCAAACGTCCTACTTGCTCTCAGTCGCCTATGAAACGGTCACCATTGAGAACGTCAACTGGTGTCGATAGTCCTTGCTGGCATATCATTCCATTCTTTTTTTGATTAATTTAGTTTCACGTCACCGACATTCTTGGAGAACTTAGATTTCGAATAGCAACAGCAAGAGAATGACCCTCTGAAGTTCGTTGTTGCCCTTTTTGCTAGAAGAGATAGTCATCCACTCATTGTCTTTATTTGTGCTAATGTACCAGAGCAAGGCAAGTTTGCGAAATTTATATGGGGACTAGGAAAATTTGAATCCATAGTGCCGTATCCGTTTTGAATCGACTGTTCCTGTCAATTCCTTTAGAATAGCCAAGAAACAGACACAAACTTCCTGGTCACCTGCATTACCTCATACATGCGAAAAGGTGTTGTGTCCACTTCCCCAAATTGCATTTAAAAAGACACAAAATTGAAGACTGTTGACCCATGTCTTTTGCTGGGTACCATTTTTGAGTAATTTTAATATTTTTGCGTTAACGAAACTCGTAGGCGGGGATAATTTATCCTGGCATTGTGAAATGTGTGCACGGTGTCACAGGTTGAAAGCCACTGCTACATACCTGTGGTACTCCACAAAGTAGATCAAGATAGGGTAAAATTGTTTACTGGCAGACCAAGCGACTCAGAATAGAGCCTAGATTACTGTCTCCTCGAGAGTGAGAATATCCGTCTTCTGAACACAGTACTGATTTTCAACCATGTGCAAAAACATGATGTCCCATTTAGCCAATCACGTCAAGAGATAACAGCTAATGTTCGAAAGCTATATAAACGCACGCAGGTAAGGAGGAGATGCCACCCAAATGCGCACTGATGATGCTTTCTCGTCCGAAGACGAAGTGTTGTAGGCTGATTACTGAACCCGGCTAGCAGATCAGTGACCAATTGCCTGGGAACGAAAGCGACATCGTGTTACTTAAACTAATCTCTGGTGTATATGTGTAGTTCAGTGTCAGTGACTTGGTTTTGTCAGTGGAACTCGATTTTTCGTAGCATGTACCTAAGTGACTATCACGATGTTCATCACCAGGACTGATCAGCGGCCGGGTTTGTTCGGTGATTTTTATTCAGGATAAGCAGCTACGAGATGGGCAAGTTTACTGCGAATACCGAAAATTTAGCATCGTGAAGTATCAGTAATCAGACAGAATCTTGGTTGACATCCAGTTACCAAGGTTAGTAACGACATATTTTGCCGCGTACCGCATATATGGCATAAATGTAGCATATACTGTATATATGTGGCATATATTGTATACGTTGCCATCGACCCATTTTAGCTATAGTTTGGACTCTACTCTGTTGCTTCTTGATAAGTGCGGTAGGCTATTAGAGATATCGGTACCCAGAGCGTCCCTCCAGCTGCGTAAATACGATTGATTGGGGAGTGAGTGATTGGGGATTGAGTTTTTGTCCACGTTACCTCGTTTTTGCCATACCTCTCACTATGTGAAAGTGTAACTGACAAGTATCGTTGACGGAGACACGCAATAGAGGAGAATACTGGTAACATCCTGGTGACCGTTGATTGGCTAGCTGAGCTACAGCCGTCACAGTCAAGGTGACATCCAAAACGACTAGCAGTTATCTCAACCGTGATGAAACGTTTGCTCGGTTCCATAATTCCACAAACTTTCCAGCAAAATTGATAATTGAACAACGTTGCGTAAACGGAACATACACAGGGCTATGTGAAAACAGCATACGAATTGACCTGGTCTAATATACTTAGAAAAAATGATCGATGAATGGGAGAAACTTCCGGTTAAGCAAGAAAACGTCCACTATGTATCGATCGTGTTTGTCATTAGCCTTGTTTTCTCTAGAAAACCTAGCATCAGCCTTTCCACCTGTAACAACCGGATTTTTTCTTCCGATTCAAACTAATTTGCATTCCAATCCCAGCAAAATGATTGGTTCCTTCATACCTCACTGGAAAACGAACAGAAACTTGCCTTACTTAGTGAGTTGGTGGTACTAAAAAGAGTCCTAGTTGGGAGAAAACCAATTTGCCTTACACTTGCAATAGGTTGATAGAAGACCTGAAACCTATATGAGTCATTGCAGTTTATCTAACAAGACTTAGATTTGTCTAGTTAGCAATGTTCAACCTGAATATTGTGAGAAATGAGCAGAACTAAAGGTTTTCACAACATCACCAAATGTACCGGATAGACTAGACCGGGTGTTTTACTCAAAGGAACTTTACGTCAGTTTGATCGCGGATCCCTAATCTCTCGGTTTTGTGTGTGTGGAACTGGGGAGGCAGTCTGAAATGTACTTGTTCTGTTGCTAACCATTTTGAATTTTCCTGTGCTAACTTGTGACAGACTAAACACGTTGTGGGAAATCTGTACATGGATGGCGACGGGCCTCTGCTTTCGACCCAAAACTCATTTCCAATCTTGTTCGAAAAACCCTATTGATTGTTCTGTTTGAAGAATGTCAGTGACTCTCTAAAAACGTCACGATTATGCAACGAAGCAAGGACAGCACTATTCATCTAACGATAAATATTCAGTGTCATGCACTTAAGTGATAAAATCCTGACCGGAAAGCAAGAACGAGTGGTAGTTGATCAGGTGGCTGTTTATCTGTTGTGCGAGCTTGGAAAATGACTTGTACACGCTTCACCATCATTCAAGAAGTCAACTTTAGGGTGCTGTTGGGTGGGTGGATTGGTTACAATTTACGGATTTGTCGTTGCCGTCAAATGCTGACTGAGGCCACCTTAAGCACCGAGTGATCAATTTTAGTATTCAACCTGAGTGTAATGTCATTAGGTTTTTGGCCTTTATCTAAAAAGTTTTTGTTTTCTGGGAAAAACAGTGTTTTTCTACCGGTGAAGGGAATGTCGGTATGCGTTAGTCATAAGAAGAAACCGTTGAGAAGCAAATACCAGGCTGTATCGAAGGGTGCTCGTAATAAGGGATGATGAATGGACCGTGATTTACTCAGTTACTTTTTGACGAGAAAATAATTTGCAGGATCGTCCCCAACCCTTTGTCATGTGAGTAATACGGCATTGGTCACAAAGCACTTCAGATGAATTTGACGTTTCTTATTTAGGTCTGTTAGCTCGACTCAGTTTGTCAGTATGCCATAAATGATGTAATTTGGCACAAACAGAGATTGGATATAAATATGAGGAAAGTATCTGAACTGATTCAACGTGCATACGTCAGTTGAATTCCAAGCCAGACTCAATAAAACGCTCAACACACACACACGCAAACACACAGATGTGCGTCAGAGGTATCATCATTTGGTGAGACACTACAGGACACTCCTACAAAGCCACAATTTCAGTCTTGTGTGAATGCGCCTACGGTACCTGTCAGTGACCGCAACAAAAGGTCAACGTATTGAACGTAAGCGTGCACTAGAAAAGACGTCAGTAGGCACAATACAACGCACCAGATAGCAGTAACCTGTTACAACATAATGATCGGGTGTTTTCTGCTTAATTGTTTCGACTTGGTTCAACCCCCTGACTGTAGTATGAGCGACTCACACAGAATGATTCAATGTCACTCGATTTGTATCAGCTCACAAAATTGACCTTTTGAAATTCCGTCGGATTCTGCGGAATTCCAAACACTGCCAAATCACCGGAGGACATCAAAGCACGTTCGATCGATTAACCTACCGCCAGCTTTGCACAAAATCTACATTTTCGACCTAGCGACAAATTCAGAGCTCATTATCAATGATGCAACGATTGTACCAAGACAAAGTGTTTTGTTTGAGTAGATAATCACCAGCATAAATCACGACGGAGACAAACAAACACAGTGACTTCCAGACACTTAGTACAAACAATGAAGTAAAGTGCCTGAGATCATGGTAGGCCTCTTCGTAGGAATTACTCCTTCCTATTACCAGGCTACTCAAAACAGTTTACTTCATTTCCAGGACTGTGCAGCCATAAACACCATTTTTCCACTCCTGCGAAACTGGTTTGTGAAACGTATCACCATCGAAATTGGCGTACCTTCCCTGTGTTTTGTGACAAGACATCCATCTCTCATTGAGGCTGGTGACGATTTATTCTGAGATTGGAGAAGGGATCCTGAGCCTAGTTGAATTTGTTGAGTCGATAATTTACCACATTAAAACTGTTTTCTAAACTGGGTGGTTGCTTAGTACCGAGCCTCAAGATCTATCAAGACGAAATGTTTTCTACCTGCATACAAGGTAACCAATATGGCCGACGGCAATCGAGAAAACGTGCGCTGAGTGGCTAGTTTGCTCGAAGCAAAAAAAGAGCAGACAAGCACCGCACAGCAGTTTCACCGTTAGAAATTATTAGCAGTGCGGATGGCACATCTTTAGAAAGAGCGGAATTCGTGACCTGACTGTTGATAGCTAAAAACCATTCCACAGTCGCAGCTGGCTGCAATTCCCTTATAATCGGGTAGCATGCTAACTGCTTGACTGGTGGTAATATATTCAGTCTAATTGTGTGTTAATCACGCTACTGATAATTCACTTGTGGGTGAAAGTTACAGTGTTCATAAATTGACCAGAAGATCACGTCTGGGCTTCTCTGTACAGGTCTGGGAGGGTCGCAGTGCGGATGATTCGTAACAAGAATGAAACAACTACACAGTACTTCTCATGCTTTCCGCATAGCCTGGCTTCAAACAGGAAACGAAATATTAGTCGACATTCCATGATCTCCGCAATACACACGTGCTACAGTGAACGAAGCCTACTGGTAAAGTTTTGTGGAAATAGTTAAGTTGGGTGTTTTATTGTATAATTTTTATGTTCTACAGCTTTTTTCAACTTCTGGTCTCTCTACCGGTGAAGATTTATGGCTTGTTTTCCCAACAGTTGCCATTATGAACATCGATTTCAAAACCAGTGTTGAATATCGGTGCATTTCTGCCCCGAAAAACTAGAACATAAAGAACGGGCTATTCTGATAGTTGTCCAAAGATTCAAAACAAAAATTTAGGAGAAGCAGAGGGTAAGTGACAATGCGAACTTGCGGTAATGACTACCGGGAAAACACGCCTTCCGGCGACAGTTTATCTCCATAGTTTATTTTCATGACTTTTGCCACCAATTTTGGGGATATCGAGGGACTTTGAATGACATTTCAGCCACGTCAAGATGTAGACCTAGTCTAAAGAGTCTCAGACACCTACCCCTTGGACATATACAAGGCTTGCACTTTTCGTATCGGAACGCAACTTATTGAAGACGAAAGGAAGCTCTAATCAATGGGAAAGAGCAGAATATTTGAACAAACGCCTAAGTGATATTACTTATGAGCTGGGCTTCAAATCACAGTCGTTCGATTGATTACAGATCAACATTTGACCTGTGTCTATGCAGCCAATGAGGACTATAATTGTTACATATCCTACAAAAAGACTGCCAAATCCAGCGAAATGAGTAGTGTCCAATAATTGCGCCAGATCTGTTGATATTTCAACACACTACTTGCCATACTGTTTACTTACTGGTCACTGATCCGCAATGAATTGGCTTCTAACAGGATAAAACATTACCCCAACAATCCTTCAGTCACGCGGTTCAGTTCACGTGATCTGGTATCAATTGGCTGTCATTGAAGGCAGCCACTTAGAACAGGTCGACAGCACTGCTGCAAAACCATGTCACAGCTTCAGAGGAACGAGGCTATAAAGTACCCGGGATACCCAAACCAAACGAAATCTCTTATCTCCTCTAACGAAGGTTTTAAAGGGATGTTGAATCTCTCCGGAGAGATGGGTTGTCTTCTAAAGGCGAATGCGAAGACGTAGCTATCTTCTTTTCACCCATTAATCCAACCAAACATTCGATAATACGGTACCCACCGCAGTTGCTTTCCTATGGGAGAGGATGTCAGAAGGTTCCTCACCACCCCAGCCACAGACATTTTGCGAAGCAGCTTCTGGTTTGCAAAGTCAGTGATCATAGAACTATTATGGCAGAAGAGTCCCTTTATTCTATTCAAGTCGTCGTTTGTTTGAACTCACTGTCAGAACCGAGGTCCTGTGTGTGACAACAACTGCATGGTCTGTTGTGAACCAACAGCGAACCTGCAAAATGGGAGGGCTACGATGTCCGAAATCAGTGTCATTGATCTCAGTAGGTTCCCTCAACCATAGGATTGCAGACGTTTCAGTCAGCACTAGACGATATCCTTTTGAGTTGAATCCATCGAGAAATCTTTTCTAAGGCAGACGAATTTCGATCGTTTCTTCTGTCTACCAGGAACGGTGACCAAGAACGACAGCTTAGCATTGAACTGGCAAGTTTAAACAGGTGTAAGTCAGGTTTCAGCGGTAATGGTCAAGGTTCTTTGGGACGGCATAGAAGCAGGAGTCAAAGGAAGGATGAGAAACTGAAGGCTTAGCTTGAGTGCGGTAAATAACACCATGTACGTTAATCCATGGTGACTACATCCGTACCAGAGCAATCCAATAAAGGTTAATTTTAAAGCTGTGCGGCAAACTGCGTTGTTTATAATTCATAGTGTTGACTACCGGCTCCTGGTTTTACAGAGCATGAATTTTGGTCACCAGCCAATGTTATTGTTATCGTGATTTTACAACTCTCGTTCCATAGGAAAGTGTCAGACAGCAGCTGTAGTAGTAAAATGGCAGTTGTAAAAACATAAGGTTGTTCAATCAGCCAATCAAGTGGAAAGAAATCAGACCATAAAGCAAGAAGGAAACGGCCCAATCATACCGGGGAAAAAGGATTGTTGAACTGAAGGTGTCCAACGAACCAACCAGATACAGGGAATTAAAATCACAATGCAACTCAGAGTCAAACCTGACCAACCTAATTATGCGAGAACCGCCTCCGGACCCACCCATCACTTTAGAGTTACTAGATACTGTTCAGAAACTTCATGAGCACAGGCAAAGTGAAGGAATTTACCCACTTAACCCCGCACTATGTCACCTCTATTTGTGATTGAATGTTTGCAATCCAACTGCTAAGCATGGCAAACAGACCAGCAACCAAGTAAATTTATGTGTATGGAAAACGGGTTGAAAAAGATGCGTGCTATTTTAGGTAGTTCTCAGTGAAGTTAGGCTTGGGGATAACCTGTCAGAATAGGATCGGTGACGTACCATATTCTGTTTGGTACGACAGTTCTCGTGGTTACTACGGCTTTTTCACAATCATGTTTGAAAAACTGAACTTAACTGACAACGATTTATGTCCTCTCTGTGTAGTTTCTAGCATTTGCATTGATAGAACGTTTTCCAGCATAAGCACATTCGTGTGCTTCAGGACTAATATCTCCTTATCCGACTGGTATAACTAACTGTCACGCTCCTGTCTTGTGGGACTTTGGTGAGAAGAGCTTAAGATCAACGTTCGGTTTGAAGGTCACGTGAAAACTGGCATTGACACTAACTGAATGATGCGTGTGATTAAGTTAGTAGAAGTTCTTTGATCCGGGTGTGACAAATCACGCAGTTGTCCCGGGCCCGACTGTAGCATGCACTGACCGCGTGTTGTCGGGGCAAGCAAAAGCTAATTTTACTGAGTGTGTTGGAATATGGCCAATAGAATGAGGGACTGTTGATAGCCAACTTCAAGTGGAATCTAACTTATGACAAGGACTGCTTCATAGATTATTGATACTCCAGTCAGGGTTATAACAAACGGAACGACAGACGAGATACTTAGATCACAGTAATTAGTTGCAATTTGTCTGATAGGAGAAATGGAAGAAATATACTTCATTAGCGTGAAGTATTCAACGCTGCGTCGAGGGGCAGCAATTAGAGAGAAAGCGACGTACTATTGAAATATTTACTAGTTACCAAAATTATATTGTAAGAAAGGGAGGTAATTAGATTTGAAACTGATAAATGAAAGGAATCCAGGCGAGAAACTTGTGATTTGTGATGTTACCTAAAAGGGGGGGGGGAGATAGGAACATGTATCAAACCTACTAAACCCCGCACGATAACGAACGATTCAGTTGATTTGTCACAACAGTTGTGGTATACTACCGGCTGGTAACCGACATATTTCAGTCAACCAGAGCACGCAGCTTTATAGTTTAGTAATTCTTCAAAAGGTTTAAGACTTAGGAATCGGAGACTGAAAAAGTACCTGCGCTGATCGGTGCTTCTACCTATGTTCGTACAAGCCGAAAGTTGGGATATCCAGTAAATTTCGGGATTCAAACACACAGTCTTTGATGAAGGAAACTACTCACAAGGTTGCTGAAAACTCTTCGACAGCCCACGACCGGTTTCGCCCTTCTTGGGGCTCANTATCTCGAATATCGTACCAACTGAAACATGAGGCGGCCTGTGTGCAGCACATTCAGTTGAAGAACATCATAAACGAGAGACTCAATTGAGTCTCCCGTGAAAACCAAATTGATTTGCAAATGAGTGTATTTGTCGAACACAGTCTTTGCTTTTGATAATGTGATTTTAAAGTTCGAAAACTTCGTCATTATTCACAATGAAGTTGTACTGAAGTTGGCTGCAACATTCTGTGGAGTGAAGTTCTCACCTTCAGGCAAGCTTCAAAAACCTGTTTGAAGTTCATTAATACCTGGCCTAGATTGAGATACATTGGACTTCTCCAAGCGGACATTAACACCCCGTGGTAACCTGTCGGAAGCTGGCATCTCTGAAGTTTATTAAATTTGCAGTTCCAACCGATCGAAGAGCACGTGACCGGAAGACACACCCGATTCGGTGAAATAAGCTGAAAACTTGTGCATTCACGGACGAAAAGCACGGAAACGAACGGAAAGCAAGGCGATTTTCACATTCTTCATTGTCGTACAACGTAGTTGCTGCTAATTCAAGCATTTATACATAATGAGAGTATATAGTGCTTTGGACCACTGGCTTCAAACGGGAGTGTCCAGATGATCCTTCTAGATATGCAACCTTGCTTCGAGAATATCCTCTGCCCTGTGTAGTTCATCTATCCCATTAAGTCCACTTACAGTTGGCTGGACAGTGGAGATCAGTATATTACCAAATTCATGCTGAACAAAACCAAATTCGGTGATGTGCGAACCACTATTCGAACCATCTGACCCTGGTGGATGGTCAGCGGTCCTCACGGAAGACCTGATGATTGCCAAAGGCCAAGCTTTGAAACGGACGGTATGCTAAAGTGAATGTCTTCAGCCCCAAAAAACGCAGACACAGGTTGTCTTCCGTCTGTGTGAGAACTCACCAAGGGGGTGCATAGGGAACCGACCGGTGACACATTTGTTAGCACAGGTCCTAGTGGCCCAGACTGCCGAAGTTCTTTCCATGCCCATCAGATGAGTTCCAATCACGCTAAAACTCCTCGTCTGGCTACGTTTTTCAGATGCAACCATGTTTCTAAAGTTTTCGACAGAAAAGCTAAGTTTCTGATCACTACCGACATAAAAATTATTTCACCAAAAATCAAAATGGTCGGCTAGTTTAGAGACAATTGGGCTGCCATACATGGAATATCTGTTTTTGAGCTTTCTACGCTTTCAGACACAGGGTTCGATTAGAAAACTTTAGGGTGTGAAAGGAGCCAGGGCATTAAGGGAGAGTTTTATGCTCATTTCCGTAAAACCGTCTTTTGAGCAAAAGTGATCTGAATCAGTAGATGACAAACCATAGGTTTTTCTCTTCAGACCTATCGCGACAACCTTGAAGGAAAAGTATTCATGGTGTATTTAACAACCCACCTTATCTAAGATTGATTCGTATTTGTGCTCCAGATACGTGCCCCTCGAAGTCTTTATATTAGTGGATCCGTGGGAAGCTTTTATCGTGACTCCTTGTATGTGCCAACTGACAGACAGCCAACTGACAGTCCTCACAACGTCTCTGCTTTGAGTGCTGGACTTAATGACACGAGTTCCTTTGGTCTGTGGGTATTCATGGATTCATTTTAGGTACGAGGTCAGGTATAAATATTGCTAGACTACAGTTTTGATGATGATCCTCATCTGAGGAGCATGGCTACAAAACGTAACAGACCCGTTATACCCACCTGATAAACCTAAATATCGGGTTTCCGAGAACTGGTTTTGACGTTCAAATCAACGGACCAGACCCACAATTCATCATTTACATGAAAATCCACGAGGTCCTATTGGGCAGTCAAGTAACCAAGTGGCCTAAAGACCTAAAGGCGAGCAGCACAAATAGTACACCCAAAAAAGACAGTGATTGTAAGGGATTAATCCAGCATGAACTACTCATTAACAGATAAGTTTATTTCAAGCCAGTCCAGCTCATGAAAAATGCCCCGTGAGTTAACTGCCTCACTGGATCCATTCTATCAGGGAACGTTTGTCGGATGGAAATTCGAATTGCTGTGTTTCAAAAAAAGTGATGGCGGAAAGCACAACATTAACTAAGCCATAAACAATTTGACTAGATTTACAACTATGTAGCTGAACGATAATCATTCAACAGAGTTTACCATGACAAGTGAATATGAATTTCGTCCACTTGTAGACTGTGCTCTCGTTAAGAAGCGTTCGTATTTGTGACTGATAAACTCACTTGCATTTTGGCCGGTATCGTGTGTTACGGTCTTAACAAGATTCGCTTTCCATATTTTACTCTGTATACTTCGCGCGCTCAATTTGGCGGTTGTTTGTCCTCCACAGTATAAATCTTTTCTTCAGGATCGATCGGCATACCACACGAGCTAAATCACATGGCCTAAAAGACTTCACATTCTCCGTGGAAAAAAATAAATTTTGATCATGGATCGGAGCAATTTTAACGTAGAAAGCTGCTTTGCAATTAACCTCTCAAGATTTTTGGAAAAATGATCATCTGAAGGTCTAGTGTCAGTGGCTAAGATCTGCCTGGTAACCTTTTGTTTACAGAAAATAGCCCAATCAACGTGACTTACCTGTCAAAAGTTCGGCTAAAATACATCCGAAACTCCACACATCAATAGCAGTTCCGTATTTAAATCCAAGTATGACTTCCGGAGCTCGATAAAATCGCGACTGTATATAGGTATATATCCGCTGACTTTCAAAACAGCTGGAGCCAAAGTCGATCACTTTGATGCCACTGCGACCTTGTTGTTTCAAAAGGATATTTTCCGGTTTCAGATCACAATGGATAATTTTATTCCGGTGAAGCATGTCCAGACAAACGAGAATGGAATGTGCGAACTTCCGCACCAGCTGGAGTGGAAAACCTTGAAATTTACTTCGTTTAATGAGTTCGTACAAGTTCATGCTTAGAAGTTCAAATGTCATGCATACGTGATTGCGAAACGTGAAATTCTCCAGCATGTGAACCACGTTGCGAGTGTTATCCTTGTCTTGCTGTTTCAGTAATTCCAGAATGCGTATTTCTTCGGCGGCCTGATGTGTAAAGCGCTTTTCATTTCGAACCATTTTTAATGCTACATAAGTGCCAGTTTTGTGATCGTATGCTTTAACTACTTGCCCGAAACTGCCCTTGCCCAAAATTTTCAAAACCTCGTAGCGGTAAGCCACGTGATCATGAGCAGTATTTAGATAGGATCCCTGTTCATCATCATAACCACTATTATTCGGAGCCCCAACCACACCAGCGCGTTTTTTCGCATTATGCCCGACGAAATAAATGTGGGGATAGCTAAATATTTCGTGGTGTTCAAAGACACTGAGCTTGTGAACATATAACTTCATGGCCATTTCTGGTGTGAGACCGGCTCCGTTAAGGTGGGATGAAAACGTGTTGGGAACAGACATACAGCTGCCCCCAGTCAAATGTGAAGCTGTATTGTTTGCATCTCCAGGAACAAGGGAGATTGGTTGTACCCCGCTGTTCGATATACTGGTATGCGTGCCACCTATAACAACACCACCGCCGCCTCCACCTGCTGCGGCTCGGTTGCGAATCTTTAACGAGCTAGTGTGATTATCCATTTTGCTGCACTGATGACCAGGTGACCCGACCCCGGGTTTTATACCAGATGCACCTGAGCGGGCTCCTGAAGCGGTGGTGGAAGGATTTGCTGGCCCGAGCGATACACTGGGTAAATGAAGCTGCGCAGTAGAATTACTAGTGGCTATGGATGCGTTATCTCCGTAGTGGCGATGCTGTCGATCCTCGTACAACTGAGTAATGTTCAAGGTCGGTTTCAGATTATTGTTGCTGGCTCCCACGCAAAAAGAGGTAGTGCCTGTTGAATTTACACTCGAACCGTTGTTGTGACCATTGGTTGTGACGTTGGCGTTTGCATTGGCAGCTGCTGCGTTTGTAGTGCTCCCGTTTAGTCCGGTCAAAGGAGGCAGGTGTGATGAGTGTGTAGGCGCTTTATCCAAGGTATACATAGCCGGATAACTTCTAGACAACACGGATAGAAGGAAGTACGGAAGTGTAGTTGTCTGTGTCCTTGTATACGCCTGTCGATCAATAATGCTTTAAACAGTTTTGTGATAATGGAACATCATCTGGAAATGAAGAAAATAGTATTATGAATACTGCACGGTTGCAATGCTTATGGTTATCATTATTTGGCCCAATATTTTGCGCACACAAATACACAGATACAATGCGAATATTGCAAAAAATTGGTCTTCCTTATTAATGCATACTTGAAGTAGGCGTGAAACAATCACCACACTGTCAGCACGGTGTGATGCACGCACGAAGCAAATATTCATAACTGGGCCAAAAATCCTTCAGTGGTTGTAACACATCTCCATCAACTGACGTCACATGCCGACTAAAACCATACTCGCTCAACACTGGTCACATTTACCGCATCATTGATGCACACGTATGCTGGCATATTTTGTGATAAATCCATCATCACAGTCCATGAATGCTTCACTAGTATGCTAGACAGACCGTTGCACATATAGTCGTACCTCTCTGGGACGACCATTCCTCAGAAGTAACTACATTTTCTCCGTTCATTTAGCTGGCCAAAGTCTAACTACTCCGCTCCTCTCTGGAAGGAACAACTGAGTTCACTGACTGATATTCATAGAAAGCAGTCGAAGACTGAAATGGAGGTTTAGTCGTGTGTCGTCATTACATTAGTTTTGACAGTATTTATTCAACATGAGTACTGATCAGGATTCACAAAGTAGTCCCTAGTTTCCTTCAGACCTGTTCCATCTGAATGAATAACTATACGCAGCTGGTGAAATACACTCGTTTGGAAGTCAAGTTGGTGATAACATAAGATTAGACTGCATATTTTGTTTACGATATTCCTCAGCTTAATTTGCTGCACAAATTGCTCCTTATGTTTCACTTGGTACGACGTTTAAGATATCCAAGTACATCTTGGAAATAAACTACTTACAGGGTTGCTGGAAACCCTTCCACAGCCCACTAGGGGTTTCGCCCTTCGGGGAGTTCAATAAGCAAATGTAATTCCAGAGTTTCCGTCGGCGTTATGTTAGAATTAAACACCAAACTTTAAGCTAGTGGCGAAATTCACCGAAGAAGTTGCAAATGGCCACTTACGTACAATTTGATGTTCAGGTGAAAGGAAATTCAAGGACTAGGCCCACCTGATACGCCTCAAGAAGAAAGAAGTCGGTAGTGGTCTGCCGAAGAGTTTTTCGTGGGCTTAAGAGAATTATGCTACGTCAAAAAACTATGCTCTGATATATTGAATATCCTGTCAAATAAAACATGAGGTGGCCTTTGTGCATCACATTCAGCTGGAGAATACGATAGACGAGAGAATCCCCCGTTGATACGGAACTAATTTTCAAACGAGTGTATCTAGCCAACAACTAAAACTGATTATAGTTATTCTGTGATTCACCCTAGGATGTAACCATCTCACTCTGAAGAGTGAAATAATACTTTGGTTCTTTCCATCAATAGTCAACAAAACTAAAACTGACACCTTTATGACAGCCATAATGATCAGTCATGGCAACAATACCAGATTCACCTTCAGGCGGACTAATTAGAATCGAGTGGAAAAAACAGCTATTTTTGTGAACATTTGTCCAGTAAGCGCAACACGTGATCAGAATGCATTATGCCGGACGTCACATTATGTCATTCCACAACGATGCTCTTCAGGTGTTTAGCTCATTTGCGATCGGTAAAATACATTTTCAACTGATGCGCAAAACGCCTTCTTTAGTTGCTTGCTGGCAAATTCTTCTCCGTTGGGCCATCAAGGTCACTACTCCCAAACATTGTTCTCCAGGGCCATAAAAGTTTATTTATTCACATTTTAGTGGTGGAGATGTCCCACAGCTGTAGCAAAATACTAGGTCTGCTCTCTTACACATGTCCATCATAGAAGTCAAACGACAGGCTGTCCAATTTGGCCCAACTGTTTCTGTCTTCTGAAACGAAGCAAAATATGCACCGTCCTTTTGAAAAATTTGTCCGAATACGTTCTCATGTTAACAAGCAATTTTTGTTCCGTTGTAGCAAACTGAGGAACAAGAATAACAAAAACTCAGCTCCGGAAAAGCGATCAGGTATTCCCAATCTACCGGCATAGGAACCAAATTTCGAACTGCATGAACACATAAAAATGTATGGAAAGCTAGCAAAACTTTGGTCAACTGTGTATGTGAATTGTTATACAGCATTGTGTAGGCTGTTGTGTTCCATCCAATTAATCAGTCAGAAGCGGAAACGCAACTCGAAGTTGTCTGATTGTCTGAGTAGTTATCACATGTCCTTGAGTTTTCGGTCCCCACGTTTTTCTCTCCAATGTCTGAAATATTTGAATTGGTTAAGCGAGCGAAAACAGAACACGTTTCCTGAAAATTACACTCTATGTGGTGATGAATGTCACTTAAGAGAATTGCTGGAATCCATTAAAAGCGAGGCTACTTCCGAGGGCGGAGATTGGCTTAGATGAGTACAGTTTGGCGCCTATTTTTAGCGGTACTAACAATACTAGCCCAAATATGAAGAGTGATGCTCCGAACCAGACAGTTTAAGTGAATGAGAGTTCTTCTCACAAATATGAACGGGATAAGAACGACACTTGATTCTTGTTTCGAATAAAGATATTTAATAATCTAAGTTTATGCTCTGGGGTGAAACCGTACTACCGTTTTGTTTTTCAGGCACGAATTCCACGAGTTTTATTTATAAAAAAATTAGATCCTTGTGGAAAAATACAAGGGCTCAAGGTAACACATTATTGGTCAAGGTAAACGAACATAACCAGTTAGTGTGTTGTATTTAAATGAATGTGGGTTCAGTGGGGACCTGTAGAAAATGCCTTTCCGTTTAGATTATGTGCCAGAGCCTTGCTGCACTTTTCTCATGTCTGGTAATAAGTACAGTCAACTTGCGATGCTCTGAAAAAACGGTGGAGGGTTCACCGTAGGATCCAAGCAATGAGCTTGGTTGCTTCAATTGGAAGCTTTTACTGTGTGCTCCAAAACTGTATTTTTTACATTTCATATCAAACGGAAACTAAATAGGGCAAAACGAAGCCACCGTCTTAGCAACGGTTGAAAAAATAGCACAGGGATTTCAAAAATATGGTTACCTTTGCTGCCGAACTGTATCAAAGTGTTCTGAATGCTTTGATAATGATAAAGATATATATAGAGAGAGGGAAGATAAAGAGATATCGTCAGTCGCGCCCTCAGTGGCGCTTGTACATCCAAGCTATTGCGTTCAGCTGTAACACCATTTTGGTGCCTTGCTGCCATGCCACCCGAAAGAAGCACGAGGGCTGGGATACTGTCAGGTTGCCCAAGCCTAGACAAGGGAAGTCGAGAGGCATAGGTCGGGTTCGAACCACGGACCTTCCGGTCAGTAAATTCGCGCTCTAACCAATGAGCCATCCCGCCCTCCTAAGCTATAGCATTCAATGCATAGTTCCCTTTCCAATCGCCCCACTTAGAAGCCCACTGAAAACCCTCTATTTACGCGTCAATGATATCAGCTCCCGCCTCCAATGCGCAGCTACCTACCTCACCTCTCCAAATCATCGGTGAACGAAACTGTGGCAGCTATAACCACTGCACGACAAGTACGTGGTTCTTACAGCCAATAGTGATGATCACGCTCACCCGGAAATCCGAAACAGAAACCGACAGTACAGACGCTATAAATATCGGCCATTTTTCATCTCCTGCAATTTTTCTAGCCCAGCTAGGGTACCGTCATGAGCACTTAGTCCTGGAAGGTTGATCGCAAGAATAACACCCGAGGTTTTCAGAATCACCTTTATAATCGTCAGCAAAGTCATGCAGTCGACTTGCATTCTTCGCTATTGTAAACGGAACACATGGGACAACCGTGCGAAATTTATGATCATAGGTTCAGATCACCTTTGTGAGTGCACACCGGTTGGAGTACACGTGTGTGACCAGGTTCCGGTGGGCAAAATCTCACTTTGCACAAATCAAATCCAAAAACGCAAGGCACCAAAATTATACAACAGTCTTATTTTCGGTATTAATAAAAGAAGATATCACCCGTTTAGAGCTCAAGTCCATTCAGCTGGATATGAATTGTGGATGGAAACATTCCGGGGTTTCTTCGAAAGTTACTCCTGCCGTTCGCTGCAAAGATATAAATGCCTCTACCGTAATACTAACTCAGAGGTTTATCGGAATATACGCCATATATATACAAATTATTAGGTTGGATAGATTTTTTTAGAGAAAACTAGCATAATTTCCTTATCGTCCTATTAACCGTGCCACGCTGAGACTGTCCGTAACACGGGTTGAAATATGTGCACATGACAGTAAACCTATCCTAGTGATCTGGAACGGCAACGAGAGAATGGCCTTTGTAAATCTGCTGCGTAGGAGCACAAAGTTATGGAGAGGTTTAGTTGATTTTAACTGTGCGCTGGAGGAGGGAAGAGTCGTGGTTAGGGGTATCTTACTCAAACGAAATGTCCGACACAGTTTTTTAGTCCAGCAGTGACGGAATTGCGATCAAGAAGTATATCACAGCTGTTTGTGAGTACAGTCGTGTCATATCACTGTTCATAGTTGATGATCTGGGATGTATCTAATTTTTATTTTCGTCGCGGAATCCGAATGCAAAATACCGAGTGGTCTTTGTGAATTCTTATCTCAAGCTAAGTCAGTTGTATACTACTTATTCATTAATTGGTTAATTTTTAGCTATATATATANAATATCTACAGCGCTGAAAGATGTAGTCGGCTTTTAAGACCATCAGAGGCTGGTTTGAACGCAAACCAATGGACAGGTTTGGCGAGCAAAGCAGCAACGGTGTGACCGACGACAACAGTTTTTCTTATCTGTTCGCTTCTGCCCAAGATTTATGAACGGGCGTGGGAAGAAGACTGAAATTCGGTTCATTTCAGTTTATCAGCTATAAACCATGTGCCAAATGTAAGTTGGTTCCAGCTGCCAGAGTTTCAGTAGCCAGGTGGTTAAAGATCTGAAGTTTAAGAAATCACTTTTTGTTGAGAGTTTTGAAAGGTAGATTTGCATCTCAGGGGAGGGGCTGAAATGCAGTCTCAGCTAATAACATAGATTTACCGTAGCAATAATGGTTTGGTAATCGCCGCGTCCCGTAAAAGGCAGCAGTGATCACTGGAAATCTGAAGTGGCGTCTCTTACGGAAGAAGACGTAGATGAATGCAGGGAACCGACCAGAAGCTTTGAAGTATGCAGATATTTACAAATATCAAACAAAGTGTTTGGAAAATCTCATTAGTTTATTTACTTTGATACGCGCCATGAATTATACACGCGTTTCTGCCACAGGTGGTTTCATTCTTCACCGCAGATCTATGGCTTCCACAATCATGGTTGTAAGCTAACTCAGTAGACCGATTACATTGACAGATACAAGTGAGGGTATTGAAAGCGCTTCAGACAACCCCTTTCACTTCATTTTTTGTAGGAGTGCCTTAGAAAAAAAACGTGGTTCAGTCGTTTACTTGCTTGAAAGCTTTGAGAGTGCCTGCGGTCTAACCTTGACGAAGCGAAGATGTAAGGTCTACTGGACATACTGCATTGCATCAAAACATGTTATGATTTTTCCATTTATTTGGCCACTAATACGCAATTTTACCTGATTTAGATTTCAAGCTGAGATAAATAATAGAAAGCCTGCCTGTTTATTGACCAAAACGATCAGGTTTGCATGCTTGTATCGATCGATAGTGTATACTTCCTCTGCTTCGATCTCCCTGTTACGAGCACCGCTTAAATGACCTATTGGTTGATCGACGTTTGTTAACAGTGCCTTTTACAAATGCAGTAAATGCTGATTGTTCAGTATAATATTTCTTTAAACCAATTCAAGTGAAGATAGTGTCCAGGAATGAATAGAACAACAGACGGGAGAGGTTAAAACGCGAAGGAAGCAGTCTAACTGAATTCTAAATCATTCTTGTGCGGAAGTACTTCGGACTCAGTCCTTTAAAGTTGAAGGATTTAAGGAGCTGGCTAAACCTATCAGCATATAGTCGGCGGTTGAGAAGATTTCATTAACTATCCGGTATAAAATTGATCGATTGCATTAAACAACAATCACGAATCATTAGCCGATTAAGTGTGTCTGTGTGAGGGTATACGATAATAGTTGATAATGAAAACTAGGGAGTGAGTTTCATTTTCGATGTCCGGAATTTGAACAAACGGCTCGCAGCTGTCTGATATGCTCTTGGAGTACAAATGTATTCATCACACAGTTGTCTGCAGACAGTACACTTTGACTATGAAAGCTTCTTATCCAAAAGCTACCGTCTTTTGCTCATGGCAGATAAATTTCTCCGTAAAAAGCACACATTCCAGCATGATGACCTATCTCCACTGGGAAATAAACGCTTATATATACCCGTACGTCAAACACATAATCTGTGTTGGTTTGTTCACATATTGTGCACGACAAATGGTTGTTTGCAGGTAAGAGTTCTGACCTTCCTGTTTACTTCAAAGTTGCGCAGGCAAGGAGAAATATCCATCTTTGACTTAGCAGAGATGTGGGAAAATGATTACGAGCATTCAGGATATTGCCGGTGCAGCTATCCTCCCGGGATATATCTTCACATTCAGTGGTTAGTATCTGCTCCCTGCCAGTAAGCAAACATTGTTCCTTGTCTACGCCAATAGCCTGGCTAGCTTTCTCCTGTTAACCCCTCCGGAATGTATCGAAACCTACACCGATATTTTGCACCAACGGCAACTCCATGTTTCAAGGGATATGATTAGCATCTACGACTAGTCAACAATCGTTTAATTCCCAGTTATTTCCATGTTGATGGTGAAAACGAGTCAGTGCATTTCAGCTGAATAACGTTCCACTTAAATGTAAAAAAAGACCAACGTCATGACCCTGGGCATACTCAAAAAGCCTTCAAATTAATCCAGCTTGTTTCACACTCAGAAGTGTACCCTGGGCCACCCAATTGTCAGCCATCAAGATGAAGTCTGTGGTAGACAGGTGAAAACCAAAACGCACGTGCTTATGAAACAGCATGATGCTGTGAGAAGGAAATTACTTGGAACCAAAGAAACGAGTGTAAGGGTTTATATTTGTTATGGACAGATAAATGGGTACCTTTTACTTCAAGGGTGTAGTACGAGAAAAAGGAGACAAGGTAACCCGTAAACGCGATGGATTAAACGTTTGGGAGATCTAGTTAAAAATTGGCGGCAAGTTACCAGCTCTGATTTAGTAATATGTCACATGCAGAACGAAAACCTCCGTTCTAGGTCAGCCTCTTTGTGTGTTGTGGCTACTTAGCTTTGGGGGTTAAAGGACAGTGCTGCCTGGACAGTGGCAGCCTGAAGTTTAAAAAGTCCAGCGACTATCTAGTGAGTCCAATAGACCCACTGGATGAATAATGACGGCTGAAAATCGAACAGTTAAAACGCGCAAAGGTGGATGAGAAAAATTTGCTGATAAATAGGCAAGCTGCTAACTATGCATAGATATAGAGACAACATAGTGAGGTTCGTGTGGACACGAACTACGCCAACTTAAGGCGTGGAATGAAAAGTGTCATCGGTTTTACTATCTTTGAATCACACCTCGCGGCTATTTATAGGTTCCTGAGTCTTAACACGCTGGGTTACGTCCAGTGCAGCACCTTGTGTGAAAAAAGCTTACACCTAACACATTTCCTGTATGTTACACTACTTATTCAGAATCAGACGCAGGTGCATGCATTTTGACGAAAGAACAAGACATCTTGTGTTAGCTGTTTCTCGTGAAGTTCACCGCACTGCGACCGCTGGTATAGATTTGGAGGGGTGAGGAATGAAAGGCACGATGTATATATCACTATATCATGATAATTCTACGAATGATCAATCATCCTCTATTGAGGGTGATGTAACAACTTGAACGGGAAGGTAGTCCGCAAGTTGGCGATTCAAAACGAATGGCAGTAGATGGTACTGGTATATTTAGGCAGAAAGTTCCCCTATTTTGTGCATGCAGTACAATTTTTGTCATCGCACTGCCGTTGAGAAATATGGATAGACGAAGGAATACTTTATTAAGTGCCATTGTGAAGATAAAATTGACGTGCCCCTATACTCAGGAGCATTGGTCAATATAGCTTTAATATTGAAGTTCAAATATAACTGCACATGGTCAGTCACCGGATTTTTTGCTTATGCTGGGGATTAGGAAGACCTGTCATATTCAGTGATTCGTCTTGCGAGCGCGGCAAAGGGCCACAATGTCAGTTGAATTTTTAAGAACAGAGGGTTCACCTTAAGTCTCAAGGCATACAGTAGCAGTGACTGGCGTAGCGCATGACCTAGTCCAAAGTTTAGTGGTCATTTTAGATCCAAACGCCAAAGCCACCAATCAAAGACTCCTAAGAGCTAGCCCACTTCAATATGGCTAAAAATCCAGCTCGAACATGTTTCCGGATGGTGGACACTGACATCTGTGATTGATTTTCTAGCAGTATCCAAGTCCATTCGTAAAGCAGCTGTCTCCTCCGGATTCTGGATGACTCTCCATATTGTTAAGTTATTAGAAGAAGGTAAACGGTTAAAAAGCAATTTGGTGCCTTTTCCTTTGTTCCTTTTGGGTAGTAGGAGTCTTGGCACTTTTCCACGTGGTACGCTACACTTAGCTCTAAGCTTTTCGTAAACGTTCTGTTAAAACTCACTCAAAATCCTTGATGTTGCAGATGGTTGTTGATCTAGTTTGCCTGATGTGGTAAGAAAGCACCCTGCTGAATCATTTTGACAAGCTCTTCACGACTAACCTGACTTAATACCATGAAGACATCCGCAAATGTTGCTTAGGTATGAAAATCTGCAAGCATCAAACTTCCCAGAGCTGTCTGCGGTGGGCGATAAAGGAAGGGTAACGCATTAGCCCATGTTGGGCCCGCTGAAGGATCTTAATTTGCTCCGAATTTCGCTTATTTTCGGTACAGCAACACCTGATTAAGCCATTTACTGGTTGACTTGCTTGTAACTAATGTGAGGCTTACAGGTCGATAAGAAATGAGTTTGACGCTGCCGCGGTAGACGTGTTTAGTGCGAGCAACCTTCCACTCATCCAGTACAATTCCTGTTTGTAGTGATATGGTAAACAGTGTTGCTAGAAGCAAAGCCAGTACCAGTTCTAAACGTTTTGGGGTCAGCCGATGTATCCACCTTGGCCGGGAGTTTTATATTCAGCCTGAACCAGTATTTTGCAGTGCTAGAAAATTGAATGCTTGTTGCTTGTTGGATATGGATTGGTGGTTGAACACTGGCAAAGAAAGCTGAGGTAATGCAACCACTCATCAAAATTTTCTTGGAAATTTTTCTTGTGTTATGATATTTTCCCCGTCGATGAAAGTGGAGAGCTCATGTGATTGACACAATAGATGGCTATTCAGCTAAAGACGCTGGCTTGCTAGTCTTTGCTCAGCTTCTTGCTTTCGATTAAGTTGTTTGCTCTCAATGATTTTCATGGGTTCCCACTTGGTTCTAGATTGACCGTCGGTTTCCGCACTGATGACTCAACAGATATGCTCGGCCAAATGCCAAGATCTGAACTACACTGTAGTTTAACATTGAGTGACGATGGTATCACCTCGTCGCTGCTGCTCGTTTTCCAGGCATACATAGATGATGGAGTTTTCAAGACCTACTTCATAGGCGGCTTTAAGCAAGGTTCAGGTCAACAGCCCTTGAGGCTGACAACACCATTACTGAGGTGCTTTAGTCATCTGTGGAAAATTACCCTCTTAAATGTTAGGCGTAGTAATATTATCCCTCCTTAGGCTCCTACTGCACGGGTACAAGCTGAAAGTTGTTAGTACCTAGTGATACAGTTACCTACACCAGGCCAAAGCAGTAACAAGATTTGATAAACAGCAACTCCAGGCATGGCGCAAGTTGTTCCGCGAAAAGTTTGTAATAATACTTGGATATGCTGCATCACTAATATCCCAATTTAAGGCTGAATAGTTGTTATTCGTCAGAAGCAAGCTTCTGGTTAATATTCGAAGCGTTAAAATCAGCATCGACAGCATACCTCAGCTATTTGTTCACATGCTTCAAGTTGTTTTAAGGATTAAAACTCGATAGAATACTATAACCACAAGAAAATCACCACTTCTTACTCTTGGAAAATGGGATGAAAACTTATAATATGCGTCCAGGTGGAAGTAAATTGCCAACACGCTTGGATGAACAGAAGAGCATACAATGGCTGCCACACCTCCCCTTATGCCTTGGCAACCACAACAGAAGTCCGCGTAACCCGGTGGACATGTCTGGAAATGTCTAGCAAATTCATGGAGACATGTTCCAGTAAGGTCATTGACATACGGGTTCAGTTTAACCGATCAAGAGGAAATAGCCGAGCGCGATCGCGCCATGAGTCGGTCCTTGAGGCTTTGGACATTCTTGGACATCCTCCGACAGATCACTTGGGAAACCTGAAAGATCTAGACAATTTCTCCCTTCTTTGGCATTCTTTTAACTACAGAGCTGCCATCCGCTCTTTATCATAATCTTTTTCGGATTACGAGAGCAAAAGTCGTCACGGGGCTCTTCGGAAGCAACTTTCTTGAGAGCAGTCACTTGGGGTCAGGTGATTTGGCCGAGAAACTCCTTAGAGCATAAAGGTTGTCTTGTTTTAGTCGGCCTACAAGTACAACCAGAGGTATACCTTTTAATGTCGCTTCATCCGGATTGAGCAGTTTGCTGAATATGACTTTTGACGAGCAGAAATCGTCACCGTAACTTGCATTTGGCGTGTTTTTCAGCGAGTCCTACAGACGGAAATGCACTGCGTGGAGTTCGCACGGTGGACAGATGCTACGCTACACACCGTCCAAGTGATTTTGTTGGTCCTTTCTATGTTGCTGCATAAGAAACGTGTACGTGTTGAATACTGGTCAGCTACTCATCTTGCAGTGCTCCTGCAACTGCCTCCCAGATGACCGATTCTGAGTAAACTTTGCTAGCCAACATTTTGCACCCTTCTTGTTTTTATCGACTGCGTCACTATTTTTGACTGCTGAATTTTTGTATCCAAAGCTACGCCCACCCTCCACCATCAGTGTCGAAACCCTGGCATACATAAGACTATACTGGCTTTGTGGTACCGTTTGTTTTGGGTGGTCGTTCAGGAACATGTTCGATTATTTATACTAGAGGAGTGCTTCTGTGTGATGTGTATGGAACGAGGTACCTGCCTAAATGACCTGAGCAACGTCGTTCAAATGGGAAACATATGGAGCCGAACGCCAGTTACGAACACCGAATGTCTCTGCTGGTTACAGGCATTGTATTGTCCGGTCCCCTCCACCCAAAATGATGCAAAGGAACGTTTTGACTCTTCGCGTAGATCGTCGCGGTACTGCATTTCAGAACGTAGGGTAGCGGAAGTGGTGCACTTCACCTTCCTGTTTTTCGTTCAAGAAAAGTCACGAGACTTGGTATTTTATCGAAATCTCATAATTTGCTTGCCTCTTGTTGAAATTTGGATGGTACTATCAGATTTATAACAGTGGCGAAAAACTGAAGCCGCGCGGTTTTCAGCGTGGTGGTTTATATATTTTTAGAAAATAGTCCAGCGTCAATGTACAAGAATTTAAAAAATGATTTCAACAATGAAAAGAATGGATTAGGCAGGGTGACCATAGTCACCTTATGTAAAAGCCTAATTAGTATTCGGATGTGGTGACAACTAGAGGTAGCCTTCTCCCACTCATTCAATTGATTCATCCGGCTTGATTTTGACCAGATGAATTTGATATGCTTTACAACACGCTGCTGACTCACCAGATGCAAGAAACCACCTCGTCAGATAACCAGCAATCCATATTGAAAAACCGCCCCGGTGGACATAGCAACAGAAACGTCTTCAGTTCAATATTTCGGCTGACGAGTCCAAGGTCACGGATTATTGCACGGGGTCGACATTTTCCTCAAAGCTTCCCCAGTCGGGTTCGCTATTGTCGTTCAGGTTTCCGTTATTCCGAAAGTACAAGGAAAACATGTAGCACCACTCTGTAATTTCTCAGCACTGGATAATCTGTTTGCCAGTTTGGGAACTCAATTATAAAGCATCAAATAGTGCTTTGAACTGGGCTCTTGACGCAGAGTATCTACTGTCAGGGAAAAATTACCCCATGCACAAACTACCCAAGGTGATACAAACTGTTGTATTATTTGAGGGCGCGCTCGCCTCGAAAATTTTCTGAATTTTTCTCCGTCGTGTATTAGTTTGGTGGAAAACTTGTGGGCCAGTCCTTATTCAAACTGGACGCAGTTGAGTTTTATTGCAATTTGGAGTCAACGGGATTTTTGAAACGGCTCCAAGCCCCCAGAGAAGCGTTTTATAACGAACGGATTGGGGGCCGGAAACCATTCTCGTAGCGGTCATTGCGAGCAATGCGGGAGAGGGTGCACCGAAACATCTGAAGGACGATGAACGCCGACTTTCCATGTTAGAGTTGGAAAGACACGTTTGAAGAGAGTCAGATACTTGATACTTTTTTGTATTCATCTGCTTACCATCTCCTGGTCCATTCTCAACGTGCGCAGCAAAGGTGTTCAAGGGGTCTCCTCAGAGCGAAATGT
>SJOL01007473.1:172987-270164 GCA_004794785.1 Opisthorchis felineus | reverse complement strand
ACTGCTGATGAATACTTATAAGAAGGAGCCTCAAATCCAGTCCTCCAATGGGACGAATCAACTGAATAATTGCAGTAGGATAGGTAGACGACTATTTTCACTAGTGCGATTTCAACGTGTATTCTACAAATCCCACAACCGCGAACAAAGAACCATTGTTATTGGGAAAACTAACGAGGCATTCAAAAGTGATTGAATCTCCCCAAGGCGGTTTCGGCCATTTTGGCTCGGACGCGTGTGCCTTAGGCGGATCGGCCATGCGGGTCACCGGCCTCCTCACCACTTGAAACTGGTGTGAGTTTGTTCCACTTTCTGATGGTTACCGCTTTATAGTATCATCTCACACACGACGACATCATTGACCGCAGGGTTAATTGGTTGTCGCCAGGTTGTCCATTAGAAGCTTGCCTCTGTGGTAATGGACGATTCCCAGTGACAATTACATGTTAATATGGTGTGAGAGGCGTGGTGTTACACTGGGACTTGGAAGGATTAACGGATTAACGTAACTGATGCCTGCGCCAGTTGTTAGGCCATCGTGTTTGGGCGTCTGTTGTCCGACCACTAAATTTTGACACCGGCGTGTCGGGATGAAATAGGTGAATGCGGGATGTGGATCGCATTGTTGAGATTTGAGGACCAGTGTTTCAGACAGTGGGATACCCTTTGTCTTCTGGAGCGACAGGATACACTGGGAAGTTTATGGCGTGCAGCAAGCTGCACGCAGTTTCATATATGACTCTCAAGCAGTGGGAAAATATGATGGTTTTGGTTAACAGCGTGTTGATGTGTGATTGGAAGGGATGACCGAAAGATAACCAGCATATACGTTCTTATGATTAGCAAGCAGAAATGAACGGAAGTAAACTTGATTGAAATGAATGGTGAAACAGCGTCGTGTGAATCATGGCCATGTGCATTGTGCTGTGGCATAGAAGAGCGACCCGAAATGTCACTTTGGCTTGAAAGCCACCGGACGGCGATTAACGTGATCAATCATGAAAACACGTGGGGTGTGACTCGCGCAATTTGTTTTTGCGCGCGACATAAACGAAATGCTTCAAGAAACTGTTCCCACTGGAAAGCGAATGACACACACTCCATAATTTATCAACCCTTCCGAGTGGTGATCAATTTTCGGCTCACTGCCTTTTCATCCATCGAACGGTTGGCGTTAACAGGACTCCACTGAGTTTTTTAATTATGGGCATCGTGAAACTAGAAATAAACACGGATCGGAAAACTAGCGTGCCGTGAGCTTTCAGTATGTCTGAAGGGACAGACGGGCGGATATTATTTTCAGCTGCAAGCTGACAAATATATTCTACAAATCCCACAACCGCGAACAAAGAACCATTGTTATTGGGAAAACTAACGAGGCATTCAAAAGTGATTGAATCTCCCCAAGGCGGTTTCGGCCATTTTGGCTCGGACGCGTGTGCCTTAGGCGGATCGGCCATGCGGGTCACCGGCCTCCTCACCACTTGAAACTGGTGTGAGTTTGTTCCACTTTCTGATGGTTACCGCTTTATAGTATCATTTCAAACACGACGACCGCATTGACCGCAGGGTTAATTGGTTGTCGCCAGGTTATCCATTAGAAGCTTGCCTCTGTGGTAATGGGCGATTCCCAGTGACACTTACATGTTAATATGGTGTGAGAGGCGTGGTGTTACACTGGGACTTGGAGGGATTAAGCGATAGCGGCTACGTCTCGTTGTGAAACACGTAACTAATGCCTGCGCCAATTGCTATGCCATCGTGTTTGGGCGTCTGTTGTCCGACCACTAAATTTTGACAACTGGGTGGATTAGCTGAATAGGATCTCGTGCTTCAAAATGGTATGTGGACAGCATTGTTGAGTTTTGAGAACCAGCGTTCCATGCAGGTGTTAACCTTCGTCATCATGGAGCAATAGGATACATTGGGAAGTCTTCAGTGTCCAGCAACCTACACATGGTGTCATAGGTAATCCTTGAGCACAGGAAACGGGATGGTTTTTAAACAGGTGCAATGGAGTGTTCCTGTGGGTTTTGGATTGCTGACTGAAGGAAACGACTGAAATATATTCTATATGCCAATCCTTTTCTGGTTAGAATGCACACATATACCTCAGATGAATAGAGACATCAGTGATTAAAGTGAAACTCGGAGCATTGTCGTGCGAATCATGGTAGCCTGTATTATCCTGTATGGTAATTATATTATATATTATTATTATTGTCCTCTATCATCCTGTTGGAAGAACTACCCGAAATCTCACGGACCTTGTATTTTCGCTTAGGGTTGTAATTACTGGAAAACCATTAACGTGTTCAATCACGGAAACTCACCGCTTCCGAGTAGTGCAAATGATTGTGGACAAAATGTAAACAGAGTGCTTCAAAACAGTGTTCCCACCGAAGGGGAAATGACATGAACCCTTGTCGTATCAAGAGAATGCCTATCGGTTACGCATAAATTTGGCCTGTCAGACTGCGCGATAAGGAGACGGAAGACCAAAAACACGACTGTACCGTTCGTCGGTTCAAGATACAGAGCTAGTGCGTAAACATATAATGTGTCCCATTTGCCAAATATGGTCATTTGCTCGTTCGTTCTTGTCCAGCCATCGGCGAAGTTTCTGCCTTGACCACCCGCTCCACTGGTCTTAGGTTTCAGTGCCATTTTTGGTAAGCTCCTCTCACGCACCGGCTATCCGGATCGTCCGGTGACCGGTGATGACTCTGCGACGCATCAATCTCTGAATATAAATGCTTCCTAAAACCACTAGTGCTTGTCATCCATTCCTGCTGGAGATCAATTTATGCCACAATGAAGTTTCATCTATTCGAAATTATAGTGGCAAAAGTTCCTCGCTGAAGCTTGTTACCGTGGGTAATATTAAACTGGAAATAATCAGAGACTGGGATTTGAATGTGCGCTGTGAGCTTTCAGTACGTCTGAATGGACAGACGAATGAAGTTTATTTTCACGTGCAAGTTGATCAAACACAAGCGGGTCATCCGCAGGCACAGTCATTGCTGATCCATCCGCAGCTAGAATCTCATCCTCCCTCTGTTGTCGGCACGAATCGAGCGGACAGTCATAGAAAACCAACGTGGAAGCGTCGGTATTTCTTTTGTTAAATGACTGGCCGCAATAAAATTCAGTCGCATGAAATTTGACTATCAAAATCTGTATTGAGAAATAGCCAGAATATTATTTCTTACGTCGTGTACATTAGTATTGACATGTTTATTCATGTCGATATTTTTTATTGATTTTTTCTTATTAGAATAGTAGAAGGCGCATGTGTACCCTGCATACGATTGGTGGAAATTTCTTAATAATCCGGAATTTCGCCTAATTGATTGAGTGTTAATTAATTCAGCAGTCAAACTAACCCTACCATTTGATCTGGTTCGGCTGGCTAAATTGACTAGCCTTTTCGACCGAAAGTACAAATCCATTAAGTTCACGGTCCAAAGAGATGACTGCTAATTGTCAGGCATCTTACCACGTTTGAAAGTTGTGTATCTTTCAGCAATTCATTTTCCCCCCTGAGTGTATCCGAAGTGCGAATCTGTCTGGTACTATGGATTGGTGTGAGCAACAATACCCGTTTTACCGCGACGGACAGAAAAGCTCGCAGTTTTGCTATTATCCAGTCAACATTTGTTTCCAATTAACAGCGACACAGAGTACCGTCCGTTTATCCGTGGATCGAAATATCCTAAAAGGAACTTTAGACGTGTCTTATAAAACCGCGCTTATTTGGGAGGCACACTCCGCCGCATACTTTGTTTGGATTCAATATAAAATGATCCATGTTTCTCTATGGTTCCTGTAAACATTTGGCATGTTTTCTTTAGGACGCAGTTTTGGTATATCGGATAGGAGGGCAAATGCTTACTGGGTAATTCAGTTTCACTTGCAGTCAGCTTTCGCTTTTATGAGGCTTAGGCTGAACCTGCCTGAGCTGGCCAGATGAGTGTTCGGATTTTTCTCTAAGTTTCTTCGAATGCGCTCGATTTGTGGGGCTAGCGATTGATATGAATTCTCGGGTGCTTTTCTAGTCATGCAAGTTGAGCGTCGCGACGGAACCCCTGGGTGTAATTTTCAGACATACGTCACATAAGCACGAAGCAGAATTGAGTCAACTTGGAATTATGCGTATGCCTCTAACCGAGAGTGCTCGCCTGCAATTTGTTTTCATGCCACTGAAATTCAGTCATATGTGGTGGATTCAGATGCGAAATTAATTCCGTTCGCTAGGACATATTGAGCTTTTGTGATGTTGTACATGAAGCCCGCTTTCAAAGCCATAAATCTAACTTGACAGATCACCGTTGGGAGCCTTGGAACCGGAACCAGATTATTCAGTCAAAGACTGAAGACGCCATTTGATAATTTTGTTGAGGAGAGATAGCTTGGAGACTGTGGGCCAGTTTATATGCTACAATTCTTTAACGAGAATATAATGGTGCGTTGAGGAAAGGCACTGACTTGTGGGAAGACGAAGTGTCTGGCTATGTGTAGACCGTATATTTATTGTTATGTGGTTGTGTTGCAATGATTCTGTGAACGCTTATATATCGTTAACATCCGTTTGAACTCCTTATGGTGGAACATTCCATCAATTATGTGGCAACTTATTTTATCTTATGTGCAATATCTCGCGTTGGGTCACAAAGCCTATCCGATTTGCGTGGAGGACTCTTCTCCAGGAGGCACTGCTGATTGACGGATGCCTCCATGATGCGAAGAGGAACATTAATTAAGGCCGTCCAAATAGCGGAATTTCTTGTGTCCCCGACTTCGGGATGCATACTTCTGCTGACCGTGAACAAGCTGTTTCACATCGGGATTTCGGGGTTCACAAGACACAAGCGTCGGAACTGGTTACGCATCAGACTGCATTCAACTCTACTAGCATTTGCTCTCCGAATGAACTAGTTTGCACTCATGTTTTCATTCCAGCGTGGAAGTTCGGGGTTCACAAGTCCGGTTCATAATCCACAGGGAGGTATTCGCCAAGACTACGAGAAGGGTACGAGTCATAGGTGTGTTTACTGCGTGCAGAATGATGACTCATTAGCTATCGCCTTCCATCCCCTTGTTACAAATAAATAATTGTAGACTTCTGGAAATCTGTTGAACGTACTTCATCTCTCAGATTGTCCACGGTACGCGGAAAAGTTTGTTCAGTAGCATCCACCCTCCCAGCTTGAAAAGCTTCTCAGACAAGCCGTTTAATTCCGGTGATTGATTATGGAAGTCGGCAGTTCGCCGACTGTCGAAAAGTCAGCCAAGTAAGACAGCAAGCTATAAAGCTCAAATCCGCTCCTCCTTTCTGGTATGATATTTGTTCGGATGTATAGCTTCCAAGCTGCCGGATTTCCATCTGGCTTGCTGAGAATCTCGCTGGTTTCCTCGCCTTCTGTCAGTTGAAAATGGTAAGCTTTTGGTTCACAGACTTTTGTTCATTGATTGAAGAACTAGTTGGCACAATGGTCATCTGCGTACGATTGGAGCTACTCACTTCCTCCAGTCAGCCATTCATCTTGTGTTCTCAGCAGATGATTCAGAACATTTCTCCTGGTTCTCCAAATCTGTCATCGATTGGCGAGACCATTTCCAGCCAGGAAATGTTGTCTCGGGCTTAAAATATAGAGTCCTATGACACTGTGGGCCACAAATTCACGGAGTCCATATTATGAGGTTACACGTTGACTGTAACCAGACAGCACATCTCAGATGGGGGCATCAATGAATGAAACGCATGTCCGTTGCAGTAAGTTGTTAACCGCACTCCCCGTGCAAACTGTTGTGTGCGCTCTGAATGACCTGGAGGTTGTCCCACATCAGGCCAAATGAACTTTTCTAATGTGCACTATTGGTTGTGATGTTGTTTTGCCCATACGACACATGTTCGTACACACGTCTTCCCTCTGTCAGGGTGTTAGTTTTCTCTCTTCCTCGCCGGTGGTTTTCATGTTGTTGACTCAGTAACAGTCAGCCAAGCAGCTCAGTCTCACAACAATATCCACAAACCACTCGATTCATGCGCTACCTCGCCAGCCACAATACTACCTGGGAACAACATACTTCATGGACGCAAGCAGAATTCACTCAATTCGTTGTCATGTACGAAAGTAAAGAAGTGACGTAGACACTGAAGCCAATGAATTGGCATACGAAACCCAATTAGTCGCCGTTTTCACAATGTCAACCTCGTCAAACATCTTCAAACATTCGTCCAGCTGTAGAAGCATGAAAGTGGGTAGTATGCAAGGCATCTCTGCGTTCGCACAAGAAGAAAACTCTTCAATCTCGGTAAGGTAGGGTGTACACCCATTAAGAATTATGGTGAATACGTAAACTGTTGCACAGGTAGAGAAGTTAGCCTTTGAATTCAAGTGTCAAAATTAGGCTCCACTTCTATGTCGATGATGAGCTGCGGCTGTTCTATGCACCCAGCTGAAACACCTTGTCCAGAACGGGGGGAATTTGAATCCTTTGTAACTTGGCAGTAGTGGATCAGCAAATATCTGGATGGATCCCATTGCCTAAAGGTTGGTTTCTATGAACGGAAGGTGCAAACCATACAAGCCATAAGTGGAGTGGATCAAACCTAAGCAACTAACCGTTGCATACATATTCTCGTTGGAAGGACTGCCAAAAGCATGTTTTCCTTCCGTTTGTTCGAAATATATTTCCTTTGGATGGCCCTGATTCTCGCAACCGAATGACGCACAAATGCGATCTTGGACAATCAGACTGGATCAGGAGTTGGCCCATCAGGGTTGAAATTGGGAGTACGTAGAGTTTGTGCATTGTCGTTTATGCCAGAGAATCACGGGCTGTCTAGATTGTCCTGTATGGAGTATTCATGGTCGTTTTCTACTTGGTGCAAGGTACTGAGGGTAAAAAGAACCTTAAATAATGCTTGCCACAAATGATTCCCATCTGCTTTGGAAATAAAATTGGCTCAAGTTTGTCCCACAATTACATATCCATGTTTTGATCAAAGTAATCGTTTGCTTGTGTAATTTGATTCCCGGTCGATTTGGCGTCACCCATGAGCAAATTCTTATAATTTAGTTGACTCGCTGAATAAAATTTTGACAATCTATACACCTGTCGGTAGGTAAACCTTATATTGCCCTAAAACAGCGGCTACCATCCATCTTTCATGGAATCCACATCACGAGGTTACGTGTTCTTTGTCTCAACAAGTGATATCTTCCCAGTTGGAAGTTTCAGAGACCGAAAAGCAGGCTGATAACCAAATTCCCCATGTCAACACTTAGTGGCTGTTTATGCTGGTGCGCGCAGTGACCTGCAGGCTCTCATTTCAGTTGCTAACAAATGAATTTGCTTAGTGTATACTATTACCGGTCGTTTTGTTCTGCCCATATGACGCAGGCTCTGTCATCGTTCGACACATTACCATACACTCGCTTCCCACCCGTCTGGCTTTTGGATTTCTCGCTCCCTCACCTGTGGTTTTATGTTGTGGATTCAGTAGCAGTTGGCCTATCAGTCCAGTCTCACAGGAGCCTGCATACGAGTCCTTTGATTCCTCGTCAGCTGCAATGTTACCCTGGTTCAGTATACTTCATGAAAGCACGCAGAATCCACTCAATAATTTTGATGTACCAATGTAAAGAGGTGAAGTAGATATGCCAGCCTCAAAAGTGATACACGAAACCAAATTAGCCGCAATCCACATAGTGAAGAAGGGCGTACGTACATCCCCAACAATGCATGGTGAGGAAGAGAAGCAGATGGAGCACTGCCAGCCATCAGTGACGAGCTGCGTCTACCTCGACCAGCACATGCGAACATGCATTCAACTGCAGAGGTATGAAAGTAGGTAGTACGCAAGGCATTCCTGCGTTTACGAAACACAAAATCCCCTCAGCTTGCTAAGGCACGTAGAACATCCATTAAGCATTATGACGTATACGTAACCAGTTGCACATGTAGGGAGGCTAACTTTTGAATTATGATGGCCCGATTCTCGCAACAGAGTGGTGGACAAATGAATGGACAGGTCTGGATCCGAATTTAGCTAATCAGTGGTGAACTTAGCAATATGTAGCAACGCTGTTTATTGAAAAGCCGACGACACGATACGTGTGGCGTACTGCGCGTCATCGTTCATGTCAGAGCCTCGAAAGGTTCCTAAAATGTCTATCCTCTATGAAGTGTTAATGGTGGTGTTCTATTGATATTGAGAGTAAGTAATATTTGACACAAATGACTCCCATCTACGTTGGAAATAAAGTTTGCTCACTTTGGTCCCATGATTATTATTATTAGTATGATTATGATTTGATCAATATAATCGCTCGTTTGCGTAATTTGATTCCCGGTCGATTTGGTGCCACTCATGAGCAAATTCTTCTTTCAAAATTTAGTTCATATTGTGAATCAAATTTTAAACAGTGCACGTCTGTCGGTGAGTAAAACCTATACTGACGTACAACAGTATTTTTTAATCATTCAAGCATTTTGCCAAGAAACCGAAAACTGTTGTGCGCAAAATGTGGTGACCGTACATATTCCCCTCATTTTAGGCTGATATCAGCTCCAACTTTGACCCATCTACTCACTGTTCGTGTGAGTTGACCTTCGGTCGGATTCTAAAGAGGAGGATTTTTCATAACGATTCCGGTGATGTGTAAACCGTCCACTAAGCTTCGCAGTATTCCGTAGCGAAGTAAATATGAGGCCTGTCCTGTTACGGGATCGTTTGGGCCAAATATACGCTAGCTTCTCTATACATGCTTTGAATATATTTCTAGAATATTGTCAGTATTCCTTGGTTCCTAATGGATCATTTTCATCCTACCCGTCCCACACCACGAAAATCTATCTCAGGCTTGAATACCATTCGTTCGCAGCCAACATTTGCCGTCCTATAAGATGTGCCTTACGAAAACAGGAAGTATTCTAGTGGGATGCAGAGCCCCAGTGAAATCCTCTGATGCATTATTTGTATGAAAATACACAGAAAAACAGCATTTTTCCAGAGATATAAATCCCGATTTAAGATTGGCCTGCTTATTCACCACTGTTCTATGAAACGCCGAAGTTCATAATAGAACAATATTAGTTTGGCTTAGCACACGAAGCATGCGGAAAAGAAATGCAAATTCTTATCGTACAGTTTATTCCGCGCCTATCTTTTATTGCTTCTCATGGTTTGGTTGTATCCCGGCATTCAGTCCTCTTGAATGATTCTTCAACTGAATTTCGGCGGAAGGTACAGATGCGTCTATTCCAGTTACTTAAGGTGAGGTGTGAAATATTTGAAATTCTGTGCAGTGGACATTTTAAACTGTTGTAGGAAAAACCAATGTGGTCAAAAATGGGATATAATGGAACTGGAAATGGACCGCAAAATTCCAGCGTATTCAAGCGCCCCACTTTACTATTTCTGACCGAGTTGACCACTAACTTTATATAAGCCCTCGTGGTTTTTATTAGACACCCGATCGCTACTCAACGTTACCCGATGCTAAGGTAACACACTACAGTTTGTACCGGACGATTCTGAATGAGTGCCTGGGACCAGTCAGCTCTTGGGCATCCGCAACACGTTTGACCGTCTGCAAAATTCGTAAAGTAATTCACACTGTGCAAAACAACACGACTTGATTGTGTTGTACCGCGCACACTATATCTCGCTGTACAGAATAAGTGACATCCAGTGCGGATTTAATCTGTCAGAACTGTAGGTGGATTCTCCCCCGTTGACCTGTCCAAGGCCGAATCCGGTTTTCCATTTAAATCCCTGGCACCGTTGCAGATTCGAATAACTAATTCGGTGGGTGAACCTACATATCTTCATTGCGAGTCACCAACTGGGAATAACCTGTTGGAATAACAAAATTGCTGACCACATTCACTTCTTTTGGACTGGATTCGATCACCGTTGAGTTAGGGTCAGCTAACTTGACAAGTATTTGTTTGCCACACGGGCCCCTGTGCTCCCGTTCCATGTTTCCTGTCATTTCTACGCATATCCTTATCACCGCAGCTGCAGATGAACTGATAATTAGAATGATTTGTAGATACAACCGAAGTCAACAATGTACTTAGCGACACTGGCATTCCCACGTATCTCATTCCGGACACAAATGTGCTGTATTGTGTATCCAAATAGGCTGAAGGCCTGATCACCAGTTCAAGCAAAATCCATCAAAATGTTCATTTTCGGTACTGTGGAAGACACATTCAGTTCATTACATGTAGCGAGGTGCTTTTCGTTGAAGCGGTCATGGTGGTTATTTGACAGTAGTATATATTTTGGCAGTTCATTTTCCTCCGAGGGTTTTTCCGAAGTGCAAAGCTGTCTAGCTCTATGAACTGATGTCGGCACACACACACTTGTACGGTAACCGATAGAAACTCTTAACTTTTACATACTGTCCAGTCTATATTTGCTTGTGATTCCCGTATACAAAACATCTAGTGGGATAAATCACTTTCGATTTCAGCCAGCTTTCGTTTTCATGAGACAACGGCCGAAGTTTTCTGAGCTGATCAAATAAGTGTTCGAATTTTTCCGCAAGTTTCTTCGGATGATTCGATTTGTGGGTTTTGCGATTGAATTGACTTCTAGTGTGCTGTTCTAGTCATGAAAGTTAGGCGCCGCAACGGAACGCCTGCATATAAATATCAGACCTACTGGAAGACAACGAAGCTTAACTGGGACGCCTTGGAATCCACATACAACTTGCGCTCTACAAGTCAAAAACTAAGTCAGCCGTAGTTCGACTGGCTGAAAATCCGCGCTTCTGGTCAGTAATGTTTCCGGCCACAACGCCAGCGACTGGTAGGTTCAGCATGATACCAGCCACATCCTCATCAGCATCATCATCATCAACATCATCAAAACACCATCGTTAACTTCGTCATAGATGGCCAACATCAATGTTCAGGACTGATGTTTCACAGCCATTCAAACACTGTTTATTTGACTGTATTATTGTGAAGAGAAAATCGGTGGGAGAGGGCCTTAATGCCAGTCTAGAGCGATCACACACCTCCAGACACTCATCCAGACAATCTGGAAAGAAGCTGACAACGACACCGCTATTGACATCGATTAGCAACCATATCTTTCAGCGTCTCTAACCATGGACAGGTGGGATCACGCTCACCTCGATCTGGAAATCGAATCGCACCTGTATTAACCGGACTTTTCGAAACTGATTTCACAACGTTATGGTACCAAGACTAGCGTTAGGTCGACAATTTCGGTCTTTTGTTCTGAGCTCGCAGCCATTGGGCCGATCGGCTAGTTGGTTGGCACCAGAAGCAAGTCAGGTGTTCTAACAGGTGCTCATGTATCGTACCATCCGTTTTGCCAGTGAGGACCTAGCAGAAGCTACAACTTTGTACAAAACGGAGCGGAAGGAATGAGTACACTAGACGCTGCGACGCGATAAACAACACACATAACCGCTTAAAAAACGGATTTTGTCATATGCCTGTGATTTTTTTGGACGCACTCAGAGAAAAGTACCGTTTTATTTTACACTTATATATTTTGTGCAGCCAACATTCACATTGAAAACAGTGCGCAAAGTTTAGACAGCAACCGTGAATTTGTAGCTCTGATTCAGGCCGTTTGAGTAATCACCCACACATGAGGTTGTGCGTACAGAGGCTAATGACAATGTTGATACCACCAGAATCTGTTGAAGCCGCGATGAACCGGTTCTCACCCCTTGGTCTATTTTCATTTATTCGTATTTATGTAGTGAGTCTATTTGCCACCTGCAAGAGGAAGTCAGCCCATGACGTATGATCATTAATTTACACTCGTCTTCGTACACGTATTCTATGAATATTGTCCACACACTGCCGCGACTGTGTCCCAACCAAACGTGTTTCCGGAATTCTGTCGTTCATTTAACAGTAGCGAATCATTTGCCCAACGGAAGTGTCGGATAGTCCAATCTGAAATGTTCACGGCCCTTCATTCTATAGATGAGGTTTCACCTTGCTATCAAAACCAGCAAATGGCCGTAATTATCGTAAACCGATATCAGGTGCCTTGGAATTTATCAGATGTGTTTAGTTCATACACACCAATGGAAATCTTAACTCACTGACTAAATTTCGCTAGCTATATACAATGCAATTGGGCCTGAATTGACTGCTGAATAGTGTGAATAAATCGCATGCAGACAAAATAGGCTGCTACCACCCTTCAACGAGAGAATTCACATCACGAGATCTGATGTTGACTAAATCATCTACTGCAAAATTTTCTCTCAAGAGAACATGAAATCCAAGTGCTTTATACCAAAGTGAGGACGTTTCTGAGAAGACGGTGGGTTTACTCTGAGGTGGCTGGTGGCTTACTGTGCAGGTGGATAGTGGGGGAATAAACAACCGTACCACACATGAGCACATTTCAAATGGGATTAGTGTTTGACTGTTTATCACGATGTTTCAACTTAATTTGGAGAAATTAATCAGTATATTCACGACTGAGCACAGGTTTACAGTAAAATCAATACCACGTAAAAAGACAGAATGTATCCGGCTGCTGTTGGTGACGATCCCCCTTGTGCCTCCAAATTCCTCGAAGGACAACGCACCGAGCACAACTGAACGTGGTCAGCGAAAAATTTGATGAAAATAAGAATCAGGTGAGATCACATGGAAATTACCAATGGTCACCTTCTGCTACACCTACTAAGTGAGTATTTGTCTATGTTTTCACTTGGGCCCGTGCCACTAGGCGAAGTAGGTCATTCAAGTACGAGTTGACCAGCCTGATCCATGTCCGTAAGAACAAGTGAAGGTTGCCGAATTAGTTACACTTGGTATCATGTGAATCTTAGAAAATTTCTTCACGTCAGAATAAAAAGATATAACAGACAACACTGTGAAATATTTGAAGTTGAACATAAGATTTGTCGTAATTATTTAGAAGCCTCATGAGGGACCTGGAACTGTCGGTTGTTAACTTTAGCGTAGTCGTCCAGCTACTTACTAGTCATTATCAGTATGAAAATTGTCCGCGATCGTGTAAATTATCGATCAGTAAGCGGAGTTCCGGTTTGCAAGACGTATTTTAGATAAATCCATCTATTGTTCTGATTGGATGTTCCAACACGGACTAACTAGGGCGTGCTATTCAACGTGGAACATGGCTCTCCAACTTTCAGCTAACAGTGAACTACGAATTTCTATTCGGTGTGTCCAAACATAACGCTGCTGGGGAATAAATGGTGGTAAGTGCAATCTTGTGAAGGACATTCGTCCTTATCACTGAGCCTTGGGTTCACACCAAACACGCAAGCAAGTTTGTACGCCGTATGAACTGGAGTGTCCTACCTGCACACTGAAGCCTTCCATGATTAAAACTGCAGCTGAACTCTCTCTGTCTCTGGTGGTTATTTCTCAGTAGAAAGTCTCTTTCACTGGACCAGCCCTACAGTTGACTGATGCATAAACAGAAACCATAAACAGACGTAGCTCACTATTTCGAGCGGAGCGAGCAGAGCGAGTACTTATGGAAGTGGATAGATGAACAGCGCAGAGACGAATATTTGCAGGTATCCACACAATCAAGTAATCTTCAGCCTGACAGATGTGCCAGTACCGATGCAACAAGCAGCATCATCATTTGAATAATCACCTCAAGGTCGCAGTCGACAGTTTCTGGAGAGCAAATAACCCTACTTGGCTCTTACGTTCGGATTCCAGAAATGTTTCCATTAAAAGTTCCAAAACTGAATAAAATCCTACTCAAACTACAGGACAGTTCCCCTCATATTTTCGGCATTACTACCACCAGGTATAATAAAAAGGCCTAGCTAAATGCGTCACCTGGAACACAGCTGAATCTCACTTTTATAATGTTTTTCAACATACGCTCTCATCCACCAAATTACTGGAAAGATTGAGCCCTCTTAGAATGGCTCAAACGAGCATCAGTTTTTATAATCCTGGAGGTCATATATTTATAGTGAGAAATTGCGACAGCATGTTAACCAAACAACTTGCAGTACATAACTGGAGATCTCTGCCTGATCAACAACAACATAGGCTGAATGCGCGCTGACTCGAGAATTTTACGATAAATACTCCTTGTTCTACATTTGGCCGAAGTTCGGTCCGATATACGGGCATGAAAACATATCGTGCTGTGGAATCTGGGGACAGGGTTGATGTGTTTTCTAGACTTCTCTGCCATTGATCCTATTCGTTTTCATATGTTTCAACCAATGACTCAAAGACGGACAGAGCAAATGATGTTTATTAGGGAGGCTAATTTTTGACCTCAAAAACGTGGTGTGTTGGAGTCTGATATTGTGTCCGCGACTAAAGAATATGGGGATCACAAATTGCAGACAGTATAGTAACTGTTCTTTTTAAAGGGTACGTCTGTTGGCTCAACAGTTAGATTTCTTCATCCACGCAGACTGATCAGGTACGCTAAAGTTGGCTTCAATTAAGTCGCCGGCTTGAAATATACTTCGCGCATCATCATCCTCGTTTTTCCCCTAACCTGGTTCGCCAAACCATATTGATTTTGGAGTATATAATCTGCTGTCCTATGGCATCCACTTGTGTAGTACTCCCCAAAAATCTACTCATGCACGCTCTGCTGCCTAGCTAAATTTAATTCCGATTTTATCCGCAGTCGCCCGAGAAGAGCTAGTCGAAGTGGTAGATAGATTTGTTCACGTGGGCAATGGCATAGGTTCCGGTGGACTAGCTGAGGATGAAGTTACTTCTTGAATCGGGGAGGTCAGGTCCGAGACCTATGGTCTGACTTGACCTCAGTGT
This sequence comes from Opisthorchis felineus, assembly GCA_004794785.1. NCBI lineage: Eukaryota > Metazoa > Platyhelminthes > Trematoda > Opisthorchiida > Opisthorchiidae > Opisthorchis > Opisthorchis felineus. The sequence continues at coordinate 255,356 of SJOL01007473.1, read as the reverse complement.
TTCTCTCAAGGGCAGGGATTATAAAGCGGCGGTGCGATCCGTACTGCTTTATAGATCAGAGACATGGCTTGTACGCGCAGAGGACATACGAAAGATGTCAGTGTTTGACCATCGGTGTCTCCGAAACATTGGTCGGGTTTGGTGCGAATATCAAATTAGCAGTAATGAGGTACGCCAGATGGCCTTAGGAAGAAGGAACACTCCTATGATAGATGAATTACTCACACTTCATGCATTACGCTGGTTAGGACATGTATTACGCCTGCCGGAAGACCGCCTGCCTCGCAGAACGCTTTCCGCCCAGCCCTGTGCTGAGTGGAAGTGACTGAGAGATGGACAGTGTATGGCCTGGCTATGAAATATAAAGACATTAAACAGTAAAATGAGTAGGGTCGATAACTGCCACCTCCCTGGATGGGGACCCCGTGGCTCAACTCACCAACGGTTAATGACACCGCCATAAGTGGTGCGATTGCGCAGTCAGTGGCGCACATGCATCAAAGCTATCACTATCAATACGTAGCTACTAAGTTCCCAAAATAACCGAACATATCATTGTCTCCAATGCTTGGCTGTCTCCCAGGCTCTCCAAATTTCCGGTGATCAAAACTGTAGCAGTTGGTACCGATTTACCCATCGTACAAGGTTTATAGCTGGGAAATTGTACTAATTGATTGACCCGAGACTGTAACCCAACTCAAAGAACTGGGGTTGTGATGTTTCTGAAGTTGCCGCTGTCTAACTAATACGAATGGATTGGTTTTCTTGGTACCCTTGGCATAACTGTTGCATTGTTGCCCTGCATGAATCAGTTTTCCATTATCGAGCCGTTCTTTTCTGCAATTGAAGCCGCCTGGACTGGTAGCCAAAGAGCAGACAACGCGTCACTCGTTGACCAAAGAACAAGGCGGACGCTTTGGTTTGATTCCCTGCAGAGTTGACCGATACGGTTACATTGTTGACACAAATGAGTACGATACGGGCGGTAAAGAATCAGAAGCGATTGGAGAACAGCATACACGGGAACACAATGAGCACAAGATATAAAGTTGGGCCTGGTTACTCGGTCGACCAATGCTATATCACTGAGATAGGAAGTCGAAAACTTTGTGGAGGAACCCAAATTCGCCGAGCGACGCGTTCGTTGGTCGACTTATTCCGGTGTTATCAACCAAGAGACCAATATCAGGATTTTGGATTGTGTGCCCGAGGTGTGTTTTAATCAAAGTTCTTCGCGAACTGTGCTTGCTACGCCAGCATGCAATACGACGCCTTTTGTGGATAACCGGGATATGTTCAGCCACTTACTCCGATGGTAAACATCGATATTCGTCCGTCAACTATTGAACAATGTTTTGAAACGCTTTCTTTAAAATTAAGTCACAATACTTCTGTGGAAGACTTTTGCTGCATATAAAGTTTGTACCGGGAGATGCGCTTTAGCAGTTTCATCCCGCTTGGCTGCATCAACTATGAGAATGCCTCCGTGGAGTTGATACCAGGAAGGAAGCGTCATACCATGATCCACATCCTAATGGAACGCATGAATGCTAGTTGCCAAAGTCTTCCTCAGTTTTTGTTTACACGTGACGCCTACACGTGATGTGCTCACGGCTGTTAGTCACCATTACTGGACACGGGAGAGCATTCTCGTATTCTGTCTGACAAAAGTTTTGTCGTACCTTCAACTTATAATACGACACAAACACATGAATAAGTAAACACAGAAGCTGCTTGTAGAACTTGCCAGATTGTGCTTCAACTGAAGCCTAACAGTGCACTGGAACCGAAACTCCAGCACGTTCAGGTGCACAGCAGCGGCAGCTTATATGACACACATGGCCCTTAATCACGCTGTTTTCCTTGTTGTATTGAGATATCAAATCAGTTGCAGAAACCGCACCAAGCTCAGTTTTGGAGAAACCGAAAGGAACCTATGCGAGCGAGTGACGTAGCCATCAGATGACATGATCCCCCATTTTGATGACAATACACGAAGACCAAGAATGCCACAAGTTCGCTTTGGAAAATCACAAATATTTGCACGTGGAAACACGTGACACGGAAGAGAACTGGTAGACGCATTGCACTCCACAACCAATTTCACTGACTTGCACTTTGAACTCAACTCAATCTATGCACCAATATATGCACAGGACCAGTTGTTCAAACGTGATACTCAAACGTAGCCAACTATCGAGACAACCGAGATACAGGAATCCTCCTGGAAGGTCATCAGAGGATTTCACAGAGTGAGACCCAGATGGCTCAAGAACACAGCTGACTCCAGCAAGGACCAATGGATGAGATTGGGAGAGACCGATCTCATCTGTCATTTGGGAAACCAACCACTGGCTAACCAACCAACACTGGCTAACTAGGCCGACCAATGAAGCTCCTCAATCAAAGAGCCAGTCCAAACTGGAAATCGGTGTCGGCCAGCAGAAGGTGTATAATCACGCGTACGTTACCATTCAACGTGCAACTACTATATACATATCGTATATATATATATATATATATATATATAACAACAGGATCAGAACAGTACCAGCGAAAAGTGTGGTTTGCGCAGCTTGGTAGACTATACAGATATCGACTACTGAAACGGAGATCAGATCTTCCAACTTTATCAAAGGACCATGCAACTTCTGAAGTACTGGTGCGTAGGAAATAATTTTCAGCACTAATTGTGTGGGATTGTGAACAGTGTACCGGTGGATACTAGTGATGAGGCATGCGAGTAGTACGTGTGATCTCGTAACTCCGGACTGACCTAATGGAAGGTGGGATTTATTACGGAATTTGTGTAACTACTTTTGCAGTTTTTGTTTGCAATTGCGTGATAGTCAACGAATATCCAGGAGAGCTCAAGAAGACGCGTACAAGAAGAAAGGATATTCAGTTTCTTAAAAACAACATGCAGATGAGAGTTTGACTTTCCTGTGCAATAGTCTGTAACTGTTTAGTTGGCGCTTTTCTAATAAGCAACTTCGCAGCGAAGGGCTTTCCTCCTTACACTAGTACGTAGGAAACAATGTTCATCACTAATTGTGTGGGTTTGTGAACAGCGTCCTAGCTAGAGAAGATACGCATTACGAGTTGCATCCGAACAAACCAGGCAGTGTCAGCCGATACCTTTCAATCGAGTCTCAGCAAAATACCAGGGTCTATATTACTGCGTCCAGATCCTAGAATTATCACGTCAACAGACTAGATGCTATTGGTAACGTGGGAAGTGAAACACCACAAACGTATTTGTTCAGTAAAAAAGTAACGCAAGATATAAAGGAATGGGATTTTTTCCAAATTGTTAATGACGGGTTCGAAACACCTCGTTCCTTAAGAACCTGCCACCGAGCAAACGGTTTATACTGAGATAGCATTCTTCACTTTAGCGTGAACCCGACGGACGTGGGCGTTGAGACTGCTTGATTGACTGAACGACCGTCCACATACATGACAAATGTATGCCTTTTCGTTTGTGTGCACCCGCATGTGGGTTTCTTTTGCTTTTCGGCATGATGACCGTCTCCCGCATATTTCGCATACATGTTTTGCGATGCTGTCATCCGTGTCGTTGTCTGGATGAGCGACCTGTTTGTGGATCTTCAAGGACGATTCGTACTTGAACTGTTTTGTGCAACGGTCGCACAGATAGTTTTTCAACTTCGTATGAACGCCAGCATGACGCCGCAAGTGAGTGGAATCTGGAAACGATTTTCCACACAAGTCGCAGGTGTACGGCTTTGCTGCCTGCCGATTCGTGCTAGTCAAAAGCGGCGGATTTGTCTCCTTTCCGGTTGGGGGATGATTTTTCGTATGATTCGTGCCATTTCGATGAGACGGAGATGAAGTAGTATCTGCTGCATCTTTGAAAGATACATTGAAAAGAGGCAAGGTTAGACGTGTGGGACGGATGAATAGATAGTGAGTCAAATGTTTACGTGATCTGACCATTATCGTTCATTAGGATGAAGGTTTCGCCGTGTGCAAATTCCGATAAAAGAGACCTCGAAGTGAGATAATGGTGAAGTGCTCGAGGTTGTGAACTTAGCATTTCTATATTGCACAACTGTGGGTTAGATAACTTTGGTGAAACGATGAAACGGTAGGTATGTACTTCATATCAACAGAATAACGGACAATTCACATGCAGTGACAAACCCTTGCGACAGGCCAAATTTAAAAGAAACCAACGCGCATTGAGTAAGCATCGCACTTGATTCGATTAGAGTGAAAGGGGTGACAGAGTGAAGACTGTACCATTTCGGTTTACTCTAAACACTTCAAATTGGAATATATAATAGTTAGGGTTGTTCACAGGGTAAAACGCGTTCCAGTTCACAATTTGAATGGGACATTTTGCGAACCGCCGCACTTCGCTATTGCCTAGAGTGACAATCATTTAAAACGGAGTGGGGGTACACGGAACGACTGGTGACATAAAACAATGAGGAATATCTGTTTTGTAATGAGTTGTGTAGGAGAATCAAAACATTCTGACTGCTATTCCAAGCTTTTATTGAGTACATTAATTTAGCCTTCAGTGCTTGGTCATTACTGTCACGGAGACCAGGAGTTACGTCCTCTGACCACGACAGGTAACGACTTTGGATGATTCCAATGCAAGTGTGTGGTCATCTGAAGATCTCAATGTCTCGTATGAGTTCCGGCTGTGCTTTCCATAGAAGGTGATTCACCATCTGTTTTGATAGGGGAGGAAGGCAATTTATGCCACGAATTAAAGGTCTACTTGAGTGTGGGTAAATCCGTTGGGATAGCAAAATCAAATGCACCCAATATTGTCAACGGCTTATAAATATCTAACACGACCACGTTGCTTACATTATCAAGTTTGAACCCGTAGAACAGCTCCGTCTCAATTAATCTTAACAAAAATGAATTAGGGTGAAGAGTTTCTTGTGTGCATGGATATTGTGATCATGTCAACTTTCGCATTATTACATTGTGAACAGCCTGCCCTTCTTCTAGCAAGCTGACGCTTTTCTAACGGCATTCAACTTGGTTTCACGATTTGCTTCAGGTCAACTGGGAGAATTTAAGAATGGCTCTTTATGATACAGCCGATATTCCGTTGGTATATAAACATCCCCAGTTACTTTTTGATAGGATGTGAAAATTGCTATTAGCAGTTTGGACTCACGTGGGAGACCTGATTTCCAGCGAATTATCTCCTCTACTGAGCAACTGATTCTCGTCCATTCCTTAGAATTATCAAACCGCATTAATCGAAATCAAACACACACTTATAGCGAATTCTTGCCCGGGTTGCGAGAATCTCCTTCTGATGGGAATTCCTATCATTTGTGAGACGCAATTATATATATATATATATATATATATATGTGCAATCTTTGGATTGTTCGCTGGTGATCTTTAGCTACTCCGATCATTTTCCGCCCATATGTGTTGTGCTAGAGTACAGGAAGCGCCTTGTCTGGGTCAGATATAATATATGCCATTGAATAGTTGGTGCGGGCCTCAGTTGAACTTGCCAATTTATGGCTTCCTGGTTATCACCTACTTTTCGGAAGTCAGTGAGAATCGAGAAGACACCAACCATCAGCAGTCTGGTTAACTGAAAATCTGAATATATCAGTAGTTATTGGTGTCTCTCCGAGCTTCACATATGGTAGCAGATGTTTCATCGCCAGTCGGGATGATATTATTAGTGTATTGTTTGGTGGGTGAATTCTCCTTTTTCTCCCTGTATTTATGTGGTTTCTAAACAGTATCGAATTAGTCTAACTTAATTGGCCGCTTCTGAGGTGTTTTTTGGACAGTTACACTGATCAACTGGAAATCTGATTTGTTGTGTTCTCATTTCCTTGCATCTGGTATGTACTTCGGCTTATTTGTTAATCGAATTCCCTGCTTTTCGAGAACCTTTTGAAATACAAGCCTGGATTTCGACTGCCTTGTATTCAAGAATTTGTGTCTACATCCATCTGGCTACTAGCTGAAGTCAACTTCGGCTTGAGTTAAAGTAGTACAGTTTGCAGCCACCTGGCTAGTCGGGTGCCAAACAGGGGCCAAAAGTTGGCGTCAAATAGAGAATATTATTGCGATGAATTTCATTGTGGGGGGATGGGACATAAGATTTCATGATACCAACGTTGATCCTAAGATTAGTCCGGCTGGTTATCAGTGAGGATCATCAGTATATTTGTATTGGTTTTGCGCACTCTTGCGCGCAAGGAGGGGGCCTCTTAGAATGGTGTTGCCGATGACAACAAATCGATTAAAAATAACCAGTTTAGTTGTCATTAAACGCATTTGGGCTACCAACATTTTGACACCTTGCAAACCTCGGGCATTCTGTTTGTTATTGAGTCTTGGTTGTGCAATGCGTTGGACTTGGTGACATACGGCTGGATAAGTCAAGTGAATTTCCCTACGGGGTACTCCGTGGCACGCGAGAGTGCTTCGGGGTTGTCCCTGAAATCTAGCGGGATTGTGCTAGTCTGCTTTGGGGAGCTCTGCCTTTTTGAATGACATAGTGACAGCTGTGTCATCTTTGATTGGCCACTTCATAGCAGCCAATTGGTGGTATCATGTAAAAACTTTGACTGATTCTCCAGAACATGCTTCAAAACTGGCGCATTCGTTTAATGAGATTTTCAGTATACACACAGATGTTATTTTCAAACACATGTATATTAATTTTCTACTTTCTGTTTTTATTGGATGGAACCTATCATGAAAAGCCTACACCCCGGAAATTATTTTTGAAATTTCATAGAACCCCATCATTTCTCTCACCGTCCGATCTTCGGGCTTTTGATTTACATCCTGCCTAATGAACTCCCAACAAACAGCAAGGAAGCAAGTAATCCTCTGGTAACTTATTACGGCCTCCTGATGTTCAACTCAGAATTTATATTTCGTATATTTTGGTCAAAAGTTACTTCACTCTTGAAGCGTCAATTATTCCAACAATGTCAAACATAGTAACTTACGACCAGGTGAGTAAATATTTAGAAGAGTGTTCAGCGCGTCCACTGGAAGTAGAGTAATTCAGAAAAGTCCCTTTGAGGGGAGAACAAAAAATATGACTGATTTGCTGCGCGACATGGTTACGTGCAAAGTGTTTTTGCTCAATAAAATGAACAGTTATGAACAGTTATGTTCCAAATTCGTCTCAACATTCCAAGTTGATAGTAATTATACATGCTAATCATATAGCAGTGTTTGTTTCAAATAAACGAAAACAATTTTACTGTCATCATGCTCACCGTTTTTGATACCCTGAGTCTTTGGTACCTGGTGCAAGATAATTGCTAGAAGGCCATAGAGGAAAAGCATTCCTGCTGTCTGTGTCGACCTAACTACAAGATTGATATTGCGAATGTTGTTTTCACGTTTTATATCCAATAGTGTTGGGCGAAGCCGCTGGATCGATACTACTCCATCTCGTGGGGCCCATAGATTTGGATTGGTTAAGATAGCACCCAATCACATTTTGCCTGGTACATCGGTCATCTAATAATTCTTCTTGTGACACCTGGTCAACTTAAAAATTTGTGTAGAATGTCTTCATCAAGGCAAAACGTGACTCCTAGTTATCCAGCTTATTTCAATATCAAATTCTGTGCTTAAACTGACCTTCCTTGTACCTAATTCATGAACATGGACGAAACCCCCGCTTGTCCCCAGGCCATATTTTACCTTTTCAGTCGTTGTGTTAAGAGTCAGTTGATTTGGTGCCTTCAAATGTGCATTTGTTTCGTTGATGCACAGGAAGTCCCAAGTTGTCAGTATGGACTGGCCTCACCTAACTGGAGGAAATACAAAGTTGACTAATCTCCTTGTCAACGATCATTGAAGAATTAGAATCGATCTATTCCACTTCATTGATGCGCAATAGACTTCAATTATCGACAGCTGAGATTTATAAGCTATAACACTGTCACAGTAGATTATGTAGGCCTTGAAAAATCTTGCCAACACTCACTTACCAGGTTACCGAACTACCCTCTAATGTCCCACTGTCATCCCAAACACCTTCGTGGTTCCAGCTTTAAGATTCTCCTCATGCAAAAAATAAACTTCCCTGGACTGGATTTATTCCCAGTATTGCAAAGGGAACCGTGATACCCGATTAAAACTGAGCAGTTAAATTTACATGGTTGACGATCATTTCTTAAAGTGCGTGATTCTGCGGCATATATATATATATATATATATATATATATATATATATGTATATATACCATGGCTGCCATCATTGCTACATCATATACTTCTTCTTGAAGATAAGTGGTCTGGTAAGTGGAACTACTCAAAGCTATTGCGATGGTTACCGTATTTGGTTGGTGTTATCATTTAGCGAACGACATTCTAGGGAATGATAAATGAGTATGCCAATCAAAACCACGTAAATGTTGGCACATTATGGACTGGGAGACGGAATCGGGTAGTCGGTATTTTCGGCTATTTGAAACTTTATGCATGATAAGCGGTGTCGGCGAAAACCACGTCGATAGAAATATGGAACGTGCTTATCTAACTATGATAGCAATATCAAAATCCACGTTGGCTGATAAGTTACGGTGCTTGAACCGAGGAATTACAGCTGAGTTCACTGATGGCAATTCCGACAGCGTATGCTAGTCAGACTCGATTATCCCGTAGTTGAAGATTATTTGACAATTCTTTCTGTGTGTTCCAGTAACACATACGAATCCTTGATGTGGAAATTTCGTACATCCGGTATTAATCAGAAGTGATCTTCTGGTCAGACTTGGATTCTTTAGTCTATCCTCCAACATTCGATGCATCTCACCTCCGTACTTTTCAAGACCCTTGTTTCATGAATTTTTATATGCACGAATAACTTAACGATACCTACACTTATTGGATAAATGATTATTTGCTCCAGTAATCCATCTTCCCATAAAGATAAAGTTGTCCAATAACGTCGATTGTCGTCTGGCATCAAGTCAGTCCGTGCATTGAGTTCAAGATCATAAACGAAAGGACGAGAATATCATCTATATGTCCAAAAATCTCACAACTTATTGTAACCATTGAGCTGTCCAGCTAGTCGCCCAAAATTTCTGAGTTCCTCAAGTTGTTCTTGTTTATTTGATGAATTATCTATGATATTCGTGTTTGGATTATTTGTGTTTTTGACGACGAGTCACCTCCTTGAGAAATTTCAGGAAAGATAAAAAATCTCTCATAGAAGACTGTCGAGAATATGAAATGTTTCAAGCAGGTGTGGACCAAGCGATCAAATCTTTTGTTCATTTCTACAGGATCACAGATTGTCCTGGCCAAAATTGCTCAGCTATCGGAATTTGAAAGGATACGGAGTTCGGTATGACAGTGGTGTAAATGACACAAGAATCAATGTCGATGAGTAAGAGAGGGTCGACTTCAGTTAAAGCAAACGGATTAGGGATTCTGCAAAAAGACAACAGCTAATTTGATTCGTCAGTGTTTCGAAGTGCAACTAATCACAACGTGGTCCCAATTCTGGTTGTGACACATATGGGACGGCTGATAAATATTCTTGCTCCATCGTGGATACATTTTGAATTATCATTCATGTTTGGGGTTTGGTTAGTTTACATTTTGGTTTTCACTGTTCTCATCCGAATGGATTGACTCATTGGATAGTATGCTGCGATAGTGCGTCACCTGCCCAACTGCGATGGTAATAAAATTTCTGATAAAATCGCCTACTTGAACGGTCTGTGGTGGCAGAAACATTTTTTCCAGGTCATTACCCATGAGAGTTCTGCATTGCATTTTTACCACTTTGATATCGGGAAGTTGAAACATTTCATTATCATTCTAGTCTGAATAGCTCTACATTCCACAATTCCTGAAGGAACGAAACGGTCGTGAATGTTGAACCGCGAGGCGTGACGAAGCAGTTATCTAAACTGCCAGCCATCCAATATTTGGGATATCAGATGCGGACTCAAACATCTTAGCTCACAGGGTGTTCGCTCTGAGAATTACCTTATTTATCAGGCCTCAAAATGTAAAGAACTCAGGTCCGTCAACTAGTGTGTTACATAGCACATTCACTATGCTGAAACCTGTGTGGCCGTGGTACGAACTTGCATTCGTCTGAAAAACGATTAACTCAATCCGAAAACTGTTCGTAGATATGGAAGATCTGATAATAATGAAACCTAAGCAAAACTGAACTGACTCACTCCTGGATGTAAGTTGTTCTTTTGGGAACTCCAAGTTCGCCATTTTGAAAAGACGCGTGATGTTGAATTCATAAAGGCTCGTACAAAACGGAAACAACGAATTAGCGTCGAAGCACTTGCACTCCGCTTACGAACAAGGCATTGATATCCCCTCGGTGGTTTGTGAAACAGCTCATCGGATAAACTAACAACCACCTACGCAACCTAGTTTACCCGCATCCTACTAACTGGCATCCAGTAGTCATGATGGGAGGTGAGGATTCTATGGTGCCTAAGTTCGACATGGCACACGTTGTACAAGGTAGAGTAAAAGCGCCAAACAATTTAACTGTGCCACTTTTTGGTCTTGGGCAAGAAAAGCAGTTTGGGTGCATTCACCTGCAAGCACCGCCCTTCAGGTGTTTCTGTGTTGAAAACGAGTGTGCAGATTTACAGTGTAAAGTGTATTGCCAAGATATGATTGGATTCGATCAACGCCCGATGTCCTGTAATTGTCGCGTTACGGTAAAATCGCGGCTGTTGGCAATACGATTTTTGATGCAGCTGGAAAGTTTACTGACTGGAACATCTTCTGGATCGTGACTTTGTTCAGCAAATTCACTTGAATCCGCGTATGCGGTCAAGGAGCGATGCGACAATGGGTTGTGTAAATATAGGCCCATGGCTGATTTACCTCGTAGAACAAGGTGCACAGCACGCAAACAAGCTGTCTGTCAGGTCAGGAACTAGTCGTGAGCTCGCAAATACCTAAGTTGAGGTGTCACATTTGAGTTTCCGGCACGCATGCTTTGTTACACTTAAATTTGGATTAAATTTCTGTTTTCTGTACACTGAGTAGGGATCGGGGATTGTACATGAAAGGAATGCAGTGAAAATCGTAACTGTGGTAATTAATCTCTGGGATTTTGGTAGATATTGAAGGACAAACATGAGAACCTAAATACATATATCGTCAAGTGAAAGAGAGAACCACATAACCCACTGTCCTACTGTAGTTTTACAAGAAAGTCGGACGTATGAATAAGAAGATGCTTAAAATCACTATACACGCACACACTAATTTCTCCGCTAAATCAGCGAAGTTTTCAGTCGCCCAATATCAAATCGAGTGTCAAAATTGCTGCAGTGTGAACTGACCCGGTGGGAGCTCGTTGAGCTTAGAGGACGAGGTAACCGCTACCAAATAATCACGAGCATTACGAATTCGGATAAAAACGAGCTCACTACAACCTAGGACACAATATCCGTATCTGTTTCCGCAGATATTTCATGTGCGGGATAGACGTCTACAGACCAGGTCATGTCAACCATACATGACAAGCCTATTCCAGGTCAGATTATCATATCTGTCTGTCTAATGGGGATTGACAGCGAGGCACGTGTGTTGGATCTACTAAGCATACATACCCTATTTCATCATCAGGCTGAAAGTTTTATCTAATTATTCTGATTAGGATGCAATATAGGGTGTTTTTCGGTTCAATATTTTTTTTCTCAATGCTAGCTCAGCTAATTTAGATCATTGTGATTTGCTAGGCTGCCCGTGTACCAAACACATCTTTTATAGTCTCGCTGATACTCGAAGAGAACTGGTAACTCCAAGGCAAAGTTTGTATTTCTTGTGAAAGTGTACGCAGCACATAAGAGTTATTACTGGTTCGCTAATTACGGCTAATTAGTGCTATGGGAGGGGAGCTGTTTGGGCTACACTAAAATCGTATTCCCGCCAGGATAACATTATTTTTCGATCGTCCGTAGTGCTAAGAAATTTAGTAGGGTGCAAAATCTAAACGCGGTTAAATCTGAAACCGTGATCTCTAAGGTGCAATATCGTAAACTATGCTTTGGTGTGTATTCTTCAAGCAGAGTTTTTAGTTTTTACTATCGATCGTGCAGTTATGTTAGCTGTTTGAGTTTATGTACTCACATAACCACAAGTTTTCGGTTGTCTTACATTCTTCTGGATTTCGAATTATGTAGGCAATTTGAGGTGAGACGTTTCAACAACTTGGCCCTTCCTAAGTTCAGTTACCAGCATTTTACCATTACAAACCATGCTCTTTGCACAATAAATCAGGAATGTCTCACTGAGTTGTGCTGAGCTTTCGCTAAGATTTTCAGGAGGACAGGTCGCGCTTCCATGGTGCTCTGCGCAATCAAATCTATCAATCTCTACACCTGCTAAAGGAATCCACACCATTGCTGTTATCAGCGACTGTTTCTGCAGTTGGTTGCTTCCAGAACAGTTCTGGATGAATCAGAGGGGCCTCATTTTTGGGCAAACTTAAGTAGTTCCTCATCAAAATGTGCACACTTATCATGACGATGAACTCACTGAAGCTATGAAAAGAGCTTTTTCTACTGTGGATTATCAAAAATATTTTGCTGATCTACTCGGTCATTGGGGCAACACGTTCCAGAGGAATAATCAAGGTTTGATTCCTCTCCGGTAAATTTTCAACGCAAATTAATTTATGGACAAACAAGATTATCCGCGAACCCCTACTGGATATCTCTATTACCGTCGCCAGATTTTTTATCAATAGCTTAATACACAGCTCCTTGACATAATCAGAACTTTCGTGCTTTTGCGAGTACGGTTGTGGATGCCAAGAATAAAATCTGAGCTAGAAAACTTATACCCAATTTTTCTGTAATAAATTACTCTTAGAGCCGAAGCTTAAACTAAGGTAGTTGAATCGGTCTGGGATCACAAAAACTACTCTCCTTCAGAGCACCTCATGTACAACCGACAGCCCCTGCCACATACAATGTAAACTCAAGTCCATCAGTGCAAAAAACGAACCAGTTCCTTTTTCTTCGGTACACACCATCAAGGTAGGCGTGTGGACACATTTATGTTCATCAGACCTTCGCGAATGCTCATCGAGTTTGCCAGCTATCAAAAATTGTCCGAACAAAAGATTCAGGCAAGTCACCAATAACGTTGTGCTTCAATGCAACCCAAACGAAGTTTTCTGATCTGGGTTCCTGGACATCCAGTAGTGGCTTACCTGTGTCCCACATTTTTTATGGATTAACGTGAACATGTGGGCCAAGATGGCTTTTGTTCCCACAGTTAAATCTATAGAGTGGGGCGCCTTTAAACCATGGCGAATGGCCTGAACTCACGAATCACTTCGGTAGCTTCTTGGACTAGGCTGACCATAAGTATCCCCCCGTGTAGACTCAAAAGCGTTCACAAGAAGCATTACCGTGACAACTGAGCACTCTTCTGTTCATGCCATGGATGATCCAACTGTTTTCATTATCTGACATCTGGTCAAACAATTCTACATAAAATGGATACCAAGACCGTTCGCTTTCTTATTTCCAAAGTCAGTATTCGACGAATATTTTTTCTTCAAATTTCACGATTCTCACCCTTTAAATGTGACAGAAATCTCCCCCGTTGCAATGCACTCACCAATCAAAAATCTACCTTGTGGAAAAGACCCCTAAAACAGTTCACCAACAATAATATCCTTGTGAGAATTGACGTAGATTTTCTCGGTGGCTCGGCTATCCGTCCATGCAAATTTGGAAATTAAACTGTACAGAACACAAACGTCGGTGTTCGATATTCAGCTGATTGGTGTGCTATCAGGGGCAAGCATTTGAACCGTATGAGAATTTCAGTGACGGCATGAAATATCACATTTTCCGGAGAATTTTGGTAACCGCTTAACGTAAATGAAGTTGGCATTTGGCAAATTCACTTGGTCAAACATCGACACGAATACTTGTTAATTTAAAGTCAACGATTCCGGCCACAGTCGAAGACAGCAGAAGTGTAATAAAAATATAAGCTTAGGATGCCATTATCCGCGGAGTGACAGAAGGGTTCCTCCCACAGACAACACTGAAACCGCTCCAGAGTGAATGACAAATTCAAGGTCCTTCAATTCACACCTGAGTCCACATTTGTCTCAGGGCATATCTTGGCATGTCAAAACGAGTAGCACTCTGAAATTACTGCGCCTGCCAAAGTTATCATCATGATTTCCTCGGAAAGCGCGCTCAGAAATGCATTTCCATCGATGATAAATCAGAGAATTTGTTACAGCAGGGCTCACCTAAAAAGCCAGTTTTGCCAAGGTTATATATAGATGAAGGCTACCAGGTTTATATCAATAGAAAAAAATTGGGATAATTTGAAATGTAATTAGTCCATTTGAATTTATATAGGGAGCAGGAAATTAGTGGGTCAGGTTGCGGAGTTGATGGATGGTTTGTTCATTGAGATTGCAAGTTTTCTCGAAAGCGTTCCACCACCATCATCAGTATCTGATGGTCAAGCGGTGCGCTGCCTTTCAGCTATTTACCACAATAATAGCCAACGAATATGTCACCCCATCTGGTGGAGGAACGCTTGCAACGAAATCACCAAACACGGTAAACAATCCAAATTACTGAAAACTCTAAATCAGCTGATGCCACGTTCGATTAGCTCCGTGTATAACAGTCAGGCAAACAAATTTAGTAGGTGTGCAGTCAGGGTATACTGTTTAACTTATGGCGCTCAATTCGAAAGCCGGTGTGTCTACCCCCTTATTGAATTTTGAGACTTTTCCGACAAATTTTCAAAACTATGCCAGTCTAACAGACAAAGGGCAAACTCCAACGTGTATGTCTTGCCTACTGATGGGAAAATAAGGCTTGCGAGGTTAAGTCTGAATGGATTGGATTAATTCCTCCAGGATGTTATTGTTAAGAAATCCGAAACTCTTTCACATAAAAGAGTTTCGGGGTTATTCCCAATCCTATCTCTCGTGTGGCACTCGTAATTCGGGTATGGCATTCAACGGTTCTGGCTGAACTACATGTTGTCGGACCAACCAAAGATTGCCAGCTCTAGTGACGAGTCGAATTAATCATTTTGTTGTGGGTCTAATCGGCTGCACCTTCTGGCCTGCATAAAATGTGGCGATCCTCAGCTGTTGGCAAGAAACTAGCTGCTCGCTTGTTATCCACTTGTTGTTTGACAGCAGGAGTCTAGGAATAACGAAGTGTCAGCCGACGCATGGTAAGCCATACCTCACAGGTTGCGCTGAGAGCCTTTGCTCGAGCACAGTAGGTGGCCACAACTGCAATTTTCGAGCATTCAGTGAAGAGAATCTCAATACAATGGCTGCCGCATCAAATTCGGCTGGGGCAAATCACCCTGACAAAACGAAAATCACTTCTTATGATGCTTCAACAGACCAAGTAAACCCAATGAGCCCAGTGAGTTTGTAAGCTAAGTCAAACCACAGTTTTTTCATCTTGATAAAACGTCACAGTCGATGTTATCTGAAACTTGGATAACCACTTTTCACTTCCGTCAATGTTGTGAATAATTCACCCTACTTAGTACGTTCGTGTTGGAACATTCAATCAGAAAATGGATAGACGTATCTAAACCAAGTCATGCAGACCTGAATTCCGGGTACTGTTACACACTATATGGAATCTCAGCAAAGGGATTCACACGGAGTGGACACAAATTTAATTTAATTTAACGGTGCATACTACTGACGAAACATGCAAGTAGTCTTGATCTGATGTCCAAGCTCCGTCCCAGCATCTGATGGAAGGTGAAGATCACCATGGAAACTATGGAGCCGCTGCACAGTGTTTGTTTACTGTTGCTTAATATTTAGTGAACGTTCAGGAATGATGACGACGACGCTTGGGGATGCTCACTTTTCACAAGCTCTGTACAGATGAGATGTGATAGTGCTATTGGTTTTACTTAAAGTAGTGTCAGAAGGCGAATAACACTATTAATAAACAAGTTATGTATAGTGGCTACCAGAGACAATGTAATACAATCGAAGCATACACAAAAAAGAAAGGACTTATCGAGTTCTTTGCTTGATAAGTTGTAGTGGGTGATGCTGAGGTTTGCTGGACGCAGTTGTATTGAACGAGAGCCTTAACCGAGGGTGTTGAAGTCTAGTCTGGTTCTTGTCGTTAAATCCAAACGATATCGAGCCAAGACTTTTCCCGCACAGTGAGTCGTGCGTAGCTTTGAACTGACTCAGGCCAATGTGCTGTGTGAAGTGGCGAGCGTCGGCGTTCTGCTGTCGTTGTTCCACATTATATATATATATATATATATATATATATATATATATGCGTGTACTTTGTGTGTGAAGATGCGCTTGCATTGTTTGTATTATGAAAAGATTCAGATAATCGTGGTTAGGCGTGGAACGAATTTTCGTGATATAATCAAAACAGGAATGAAATAGTGGGTGTGCATGTGTTAAACAAATTATGCGATTGATTGAAGGTAAACATTGACGAGATAATAACCAAACTCTGTTAAAGTGGTTGAAGATAAACTTTGACAAGATAGTAAACCCTACAGATATTTCATTTCGTGTCTGGTGACTTTTAACCGCATAGTTCGTGTTTGCAAACATTTTATCAAAGTGATCTACATGGCTATGTTCTAAACGAATTTGGTTCAATTCCACTTTTAGCCCCAATGGTTTCAATGGGTTCAGCGGGTCTCCGAAAATATCACTGAAGGGGCTTTTGATTTTTTGACAGCCTGAACTGCCTCATTCGAGAGTGATGCAATGAGGGTTGAGTTTAGGATTCTCTGTACCAAAGGTGTGTAAGTTGCAGTTGATGTTCTTTGCAGTATTATGCTGGAGCAGAAGCTCAGAACTCAATCTATGGTTTGTGGCTCATCAGCGGGACCCGTAGAAATCCATCAGTTCACACCCGCTATTTCTAGACCTTGGCTATTGAGCAGCAAGTAGACAGCAGTCGACCAACCTATTTCTCGCAATGACCTAAGGATCGCCATAGTTTGAAACCGATAAGACCGACAAACAAAAATTGATTCTCCTCTTCAGTAAAGTTTGTAGCTTTTGGCTGGTCCATCAACACGGAATTTAGTAAGAACGGTTGAACGTCATACTCAAGTTACGACAGTCGCAAGGAAGATAAGATTGAAAGGTACTCTGAGAATCATTTGTGTGAAACATTCATGGGTATTTCAACAATAACCTCCTGGAAGAATGAATCAAATCAGCTCAGCCGTACGTTTGCAAGCCACGTCCTCCATTGGGCCGATAAGCGATGAAACCAGGATGCACACTTCCTCTTTTTTGGCAACTAGGCATCTACACACTGTCCGCACACCTACCCAATTCGTATGTCTGAGTGTGATACTCAGAGGACATCGGATATGACATCAGCTGATTTTCGGGTTTCAACAATTCGAATTGGTTACGGAGCCCGCAAACTCTGTTGAAAGCAATTGGGTAAGCGTGTTCTAGGTAGGATAAATGTTCATGAGAGCACTCCAAATAGTGTTGTGCGAGAATCTCTCTGGTGGGTCTAAGAATACCTATGAGCCATTTGGCTACTTCATGATTCATATTTAGAGTTGTACGAACAAACATGTAAGAATTCCGGGACTTTGGAAGTCTATATCGCCGACAGTTTAAAATGCATTAAACGGAATCTGAGGGGTTAAAACTATGCAATGAATGAATCTTTTTCTCCGGAGTATCCAAAGATGTCACATTATCAGGTTGATTATTGGGTAAAAATTTGAACGTAACAAGTAAACCTGCGCTTAGTTCGGTTACATAGTCCGCTTTGTTGTGGTTAGGAATCCCGGTTCCCATGTTCGGGTTCAGTATAATGACAGTCCAGATTTTGTGCTGACTTGATGTCACATTTCCAGTGTATCGGACAGATGAACTTTATTCTTCCTCTGAACTTCTAGTGTAGTGCTGGTGGTTTGAGGAGTTCTGGGAATATGTTGCCTAAATGCGAGTTAATCTCACTGACGATCAGCCACTCGTCACCAAACGATTATTGTTTAAAATACTGACCGGAAGGTCACGTGTCCAAGACTCTCTAGGGTCTCATGAATTGTACGCATATGTTCTTAAAGTCAAAGTGGCCTTCACAGCTCGATGAGACTATGCGTTTCTTGGGAAACGAGAAAGATGGCCGAATCAACGCAGCTGTCTAGGCGATAAGTTGTCATCATTTAGGCGAGTAGCAGTGTTGCCGAAATCATTCATTTCATTTCAAAACTGATAAAACTAGGTGTACTAGGTGCACTGATTTGAAAGCAAACAGTCTCTTGGTGCCCCCAAAACACGGTGGTGACTTGCCGCAAACAGAAACACTGCGGCACCGCACTGCAGACATGCGAACACTTCAAAGTACCTGCAAGCTAATGTCATCCTCATGATCACAAGAACCAATGCACCGAAGACGACTTTGTTTCTGCGCCTGACGATTCGGAATGAGTCTATGAAGCCACTCCACTCTGGGGCATCCGCAGCGTTTTACCTGACGGGAAGTTTTTACACGTGTGTAACAAATTCGAAGACAAACCTGAGCAAGCGTTATGCAAGGTAGGCTGTCTAACTTCGTTGCACGCCACTCACCTCCCTACGTTGGCACACGGGTTATTTTCTGTGGACACATCATGAGGTAGACAGAATAGACGGACCATTTTCGGCTGGTGGTAATGCCACCGTCCAAAGAGAAATAAACCTCACTCAAAGGTTGAATAGGCTCTCCGCATAATGCATATTGTCTTCGGAACACGTTTTTCAAAACCAAGATAGTCTATTCGGATAAGGCCCATGGTTGAAAATTCGAAAATTATGATTCCGGTCGCCAATTGTGGGCCAACTTAACCGGCTTCCAAAAAACTGAAACGTGAATTACATGACAGCCCGGGAGGTCTACTGATCTGGTGATAATATCTACAGAGGTGAGGACAGATGATCAGGTACTCATGTATATTCATCAAAATGCAATCGATATAATACCTGATTCCTATCAGGTCTCACAAGGTAGGTTTTAAGCGCGTGTGTTGCCTGGATTTCTACTAGCCGGTAACTTTATACAAGCATTAGGAAAATGGATTTTCAACAACGTATGAGGAATTCCGAATTATTGGATTTTACTTTAAGGTTACTGCAAATGGGCGCGTGTCTATCGAATTCCTTGGGCACTTCACAGCTAACCGAAATTTGTCTGGTACCATTAAATGAGATGAAGGTGGTTTCCCCCTATAGTAGTTTTAGTGTAGTGCCCGATTTGCACCGCCAACTTCACACTCTTGATGTGATAGATGCAACAATTGGGCGAAAAAAGAGAGAGAAAATTGAGAAAACATGGCACGACTGATGTTCGAGGACAAGCTATTTAGACTTAACACTAACGACTCGACAATTTGAATTCTAGTTCGGCATTACCTCCAACTCTCTTGAATGCGTTGATCAATAGCTTCATCCCAGCCGCAGAGTCATCGCAATAAATGTTTCGGTTGTAACCACGTGGGAGCAACGCAACTCAAAGGAACATATGATGAGGATACAAATATAATACCTAGGTTGGTCACTGGACGCTCCGTCATGGCTAGTTCAAACTTCAAACTGTCAGCTCCGAGGCACCAATAGGGTTCTAAGTTCTTGTGCATGTCAGGATGTAATGAGTGCAAAGACACCAAGTCCACAGCACGCTCGTGGTTTGGCATCTGGGAGACCGGGTAAGATGGAGACCGGAAGTTGCCGAACAGGCGAAATTTATGGGTTTGAAAAGCAGTCACCCGTATAACATCATAAACGCGGAATATGTCATAGCGAATGGAGTACTCTTCGCATCTGAATTCAACATACGTAAGTGGATTTCAATGGCATGAAAACCAAACACAGGCGTGCACCATCAGTCAGATAAATACGCAATATTCCAAGTTGACTCAATACTGCTTCATGGCTCTGACATCTATAGGCCGTCGTTTGGTTGAAAAACCCACCTTTTAGAACTCGAACAACACAGTAGATATCAGCTAAGTTGCTAGCCTCACAAATCGAGGTCATCCTGAGAAATTCATGGAAAAAATTGAACACGTGTTTAACCAACTTCAGCCTATGTATCTTAAGGAGAAATGTTGGTTGAAAGCGAAACTAACTTACCTCAGTAGCTGTTTGTTCTTGTATCTGCTGTATCAATAACGGGCCATATTCCAAGCACATGAAAGGGTTGCAAGAGCTAAAGTGAAATCAGCATGTCATTATATTGAAGCCAACCAAGGGATCCACGACCTCTATGTTGGGGTGAGGGATGATCGTGTGTCACAAAAAAAGAACAATTCAATTTGACAAGTCCAAAATTTTATCAAATAAACAAACGGAAAGTGTGACGTATTTGGATACACTTGAGTTGATGATTCTTTAAGTTTTAATTTTTGTTGTTTTAAATTTGTTTCTGGTTTAAATACACTTACACCTGTCGGCGCCCATTCACCTCAGCTCTGTAGACTTCCATAGTTTGATAAACACAACTTAATAAAATTTGATGGCCTCTCAGTGATTGACGGATCATCGGAATGACACGTGTTCGAATGTTGCAAGAAGAATCCAGCTTTAGAAGCCACATTGATCGGAAATATTTGGTGAGTATATGACGCAGAACGGCTCCTCTTAAGAGTCAGCTCGGCCTAGGTGTAAAATACATTAAGACTACATGGTTTGCCCGAATGTAATGAGCAACCACTAGATCCAGCTTTAGATAGGGAGGGGAAAAGTGGTACTTCAGCGTAAAGTGGTGAAGCGGTGCGCAACGGTTCAACTGTTTAACACAATTCTAGCCACTGGATATGCCAGCCCATCTGGTGAAGAAACGCTTGCAGTCCTATTGCCAGGCTCGGTAAACAGTTCGAAGTATTGAGAGCCTAAACATCAGCTGATGTCACATTCGATTACCTCTGAATGTCCCACTCAGACACACAAATTGAGTATGTGTGCGGGCAGTGTGTAGATACGTGGATGCCCAGCAACACAAACGAAGCACTCCGATTTGTATAACCTACCTGATCAAGAGAGAATATGGCTTTCCAAAACACGACTAAGCGGATTGGGTTCATTCTTCCATGCTACTGCTGGTCAAAAATCCTAGTCATTGACGTGCACATTTCTCAAGATTCTTTTCAATCCTAGCTCTTTTGTGACAGTCGTAACTGGGGTATGGCCGTCAACCGTACTTACTAAACTTCGCCTTGTTGGACTAATCCAACGATGCCAACTGTGGTGAAGAGGCGATTTCTGGTTGCGGGTCTGATCCACTTCATATTATGGCCCGTATGGAATGTGTTGATCCTCAGGTCTTGGCGAGAAATAAACTGGTCGGATGTTGTCCATTTGTTGTTTGACAGTCGGGGTTCCGGAATAACGATGGTGCCAACTGATGGATTTCTACAGGTTCCGCTGGTAAGCCACAGCTCACAGAAGGAGTTACGAGCTTTTGCAGAAGTGTGGTTCTGCCATAATAGTGATTTAGGGGTCGCAACTCAACTCAGACGCCACCGCGTCACACTCGGCTGAGGCAATTCAACCTGTTAAAAACTGAAAACACTTTCTAGGATTTTTCCCCAGACCCAGTGAACCCATTGAAATCATCAAGTTTGAGAGTGAAATCGAGCCACAGTTGTTCTCACTTGAAACATTTAAGATGTGTTGCCTTCTTTTCCACATGACTACATGGCCACAATTTCACAGTCGACTGTTAGCTGGAAGTTGGGGAATCATGTTCCATCTTTGTCAGCATTGTGAATAGTTCGCCCTACTTAGTCAGTCCACGTTGGAACACCCAATGCGAACAATGCATGAATGCATATTAAGTGCGTGATGCAAAACCAAATTCCGCGTCCTGATGGACTATATACGAGATCAACATGGGTGAGACAAATTTGATACTAATAAAGGCTAGTAAGTAGCTAGATTAATATGCCAAGTTTGAAAACTGACAATCCCAGTCCTTCAGGTGAAGTAGAAGACAACGATCTTCAAGTTTCACGCAGTCTGACGTGATTCCTATTTTCATCCCAATTCTCACTATTGCTTGGTATGGTGATGTTACCGGCAGACTAGATTGATCTGGCATTCGTAATATTCTTGGTATTCAAATGGAATATATGTCTGAAAGGTACTTAAATGTTACGCTTACATGAAGTGCCCAAAATAGGTCGAAACCGGTATTTGGCTGTCGAATTATTTTCAGTAACCTGATCAGGTTTGAGGTATTTCAGGAAATTCATTTGAACAAAATTTTATAATAGCACTTTCCGGCTCCAGAAGCCTCCGCTAGAACGAGCCACTGGATAATCGTCCTCTCTTCTTTACCTGACACACAATTAGACTTCAGTTTGCAGGGGGTGTTCTTATATTAACTGACCGAAACTATCCCTTCCTTTGGCATGCGCTTCTTATCTACAAAGAGTAAGCTCATCCTCTCAAACACGCAGCCAGTGAACACGTCACTGACAATCCAGGGACAGACACTCGAGATAGTGGAACATTTTATGTATATTTGTGGTTGTATCATTTCCGACTGTGGCGTGGTTGATGAGGTCAACACACGAATCCCCAAGCATCGTGTCACTTTTATTTATTTAGTAAAATGCACTGTCACGGAATCTCAAAATAGCGGGTGTAGCACGCTTCTGTGCGCACTGTTCTGTACGGCTCCGAGACGTGCCTGCTGCGAGCAGCTGAAATTACGGGTATTCAGTCCTTTGATGAATGTTGTCTCAGGACCACAGTTCGTGTGAGCTGGTGTCGCGAATCCGCAACCAGGCAAGTGGAGAACAGGAATCCGGTTGTGCAGCAGAGACTTCAATCACGCGCTGCGTAGAGCAATAAGAGTTTCGGTGGTTTAGTCACGCAGTGAGCATGCGGAGTCATTGTTTTAAAAATTAGTGCCGTTTCTCTTGTCCAGTTCAGAGTGGCGCAGGTAGACATGACATAGGGGTATGAAATCGATTACGAAAATAGTGGGTGATATCGGTACGATTTGCGTTCCAAAACGAAGTGCGCATGATGTAACCCGTCCATAGTTGGAGGTGCTGCGAGATATGGCTGCTAATCGATATCGGTAGCGTTGCCGTCACCAGTTTCTATCGAGATTGTCTGAACGAGTGTCTGGAGGTGTAGACATCTCGGAATGACTGTGGTAGACTAGCACTAAATCCTTTCCCCTTCCACTTTAACCCTCTTCCCTACAGTAAGGCTTTCAAATATGCAGTGGTTTAACGGCAGCGAAACATCATTGCTGACGTCTATGAAGTCTATAGCGAAGTTAGCGATGATACTGATGCTGATGTTGATTATGATTACTTAATTCGTGCCGCCAGAGCGCAATTTGTGTCCCTGCGGGTCACTTGTGGATTGCAACCTTGCTTCGGCGTTCTCTGGCCGCTCTGATATTTATACGCATGCGTTCCGCTGCGAAGCACTATTTTATTTGATACTTCCAAATTTTTACCCCACGAATGAACAGACAGCACACCAATGTTGGGGAAATTAATTACTCGTGAGTTACAGATTCATTGATTACATGGTTTCATCTCCCAGACTAAGTTTAGCACAAATCAACCTGTCGGCTTCCTTTCAACTCAGCTCTATGGACGTTTTATTTACCCGTGAGTACAACAACAAACGTTTTATCACGTTTGGTTACCCGAAACAGGGGTGGTACTATATGTATAGCTCAATATATCGGAAACAAACGTGGACTGGACAATATCAACACTTCTGTTCGTTACAATAAAAACGTCCCTTGGTGCAGACTCCATAGATTTAGATAGATTCGCATTTGGGAAGCGCTCGCGGAGGAAACTGAAATTTCGGAAAATTGGGCCCCTCGACGGTGATTCCATCATTAAACATTGGTACGAGCCCATCTTTTGCAAACCCCTGTGGCATCATTCTGATTCCTATAGAATCCAGGGTGTTCTCTGGCATTTTCCTGCGCAGGTTGATCCTCCATTGTAGAATCCGGTTCACTAGAAGCAAGCTGGGTTTCGCCTTGGCGGCAGTTGCGTCGATCATATCTTCCCCCCCTGCGGCACGTTTTAGAACTGCACCTCTTCTTTCGCTTGCCAGCAATTTTCGCATTTCTCAACCAAAAATCTCCCTGCAATTTCGACTCTGGGCAATATCGGAGCGCGACTCGCATTCCAGAATATGGAGCGCATGGTCTCACGTGTTCATGGTTAGAAACGCTGTAAAACCGGGCCGCTAGCCAATGTCAGTAGTGTCGTCGTTCGTCAGATTGCCTGAATGAGTGTCTTGATGTGCAAGTATCTCAGGATTATTGTAGTTAACTAGCACTAAGTCCCTTACACATCCATGTTTATTCCATTTTTCAGAAAGGGATCTTAAAATACTTAGTGGTTTAACGGCAGCGAAGCTGATGTTGGATGTCAATGATGATGATGATGACGATGATGATGATGATGATGAGAAAGATGATGAGGATAATTAAGTAGATGTCGATAATGATGAAGACGACGCGACGGAGTGGAATAAGCCCAACACTAGCTGGTCCTCATGGCCTTGTTCAAGCACATCCTAAGATCACAATGTTTCAAACACGGTCACCGTGCCCGATTCGCGCTTTTGGCTAGTCAGCGCTGAACTCAGCCGGTCTCAATCAATTTACCAGTGATTTACTAACAAGGTGAGTCAAACGCGTCACCGCATATCCAACTGAATTTTTTTACCACGAGCATACAACCATATTTCCCTTGGTGTATTTTTTCCTGATGTCCTGGCACAATTATTCTCGTTAATCCCTCCCATCAAATTGGGGAAGCACTTGATTCGCGATTTCCACTTATTAGAGCTCATTAACAAGGTAAATCCTTGGTCATGACGGCGTTCGAACTCGGGACACCTGACGTGCGATGTGAGCGTGATACAAATAGTCAAACACCGCAAGTTGAACGGATGTGGATTATCACGTCTGAGCAGGTGAAATTCGCCATACTTGAGCGATGTGACCAGCGTGTCCGACACCTCGAACGACGACCCAGTAATTTTTTCGGTTGTCCACCGACTGACACGCCTGTCAGGATATCTCAGTCATGTAGCGCAGCGGACAAGTAAAAACTGATGAACACATTCTGATTGGTTGTGGTGGTGGTGGGACTTGTAGAATTCGATTTAACGTCACCCTCGTACGAACATTAATTCTAATGCCCTGCTGCAGTTATTCTGGATAGTCTACATCAACGAAGGGCATAACTGGACTCAATTTCTGCTCCTATTAGCCCTTACCATCGATATATCTCGTTGGCCGTAGCAGGGTTTGGAACGGCAGACATCTGAAATACGATGCGAACGTGTTACAAATATTGTGCAAGCTGGACACGCCTGAATTGTCAAGACTATCTAAGGTTTGAGACCATGGTCACTTTCGGTGGAAATGCGAGAATTCCAGCTTTTCTAAATTACTTGGCCAAATGGGGTGTAATTTAAACTGTGGTCCTCTCGTTGCCGCAGGTATCTTACGAGAGGACACTAAAATGACGGTTCATTGACGTTCGCGGTTTCTGCACACAACACTTGTGCAAAACATGTTTCCTTCCACTGGTTTCGCATCGTTTACGCTCCTTAGTCTAGAACTCATTTTATTCAGTACAGCCCCAAAAGATATAAGTTTTCCTGCACACTCTAAAGTCAGGAAGCTTTCTGATGTTCCCGGTTATCTACTAAACGTTATGCTCAATAACTATAATTTGATTAGAAATTACGCGGTTGCTAGCTTGCGGTTCAGAAGAAACTGGTTTGAGGACTGGTGACTGGGTTATAAGACAGATTTTCTGAACTGACTTGCGGTCTGCCGAGTGCTGAGTGAATATTTGCACAGTGTTAGCCACTATAACCGGTGTCAGAGAGGACGCAGTTGTCTTCATCTTTTCCGCACACAAGTTATATGCCCATTTGTGAATCTACCTTTCTTGACATGCTGGTCCCTGGGAAAAAGTGCTAAAATCTTCGCTAATCCACTTGTCAGGCTTTCGACCATGTGGGGTCCTCTGGGTCTCCCTTATCAGCATTAGGCTAAGCTTCTTTAAACTGGATTACCGTGGACCCTCGGGCGGATTCCATCGTTTCACTTAATCTTCCCCACAAACTCGTGGAATCCTGCCTACATACAAATTTACCGCATGCCGCAATCCGTTCAGTCGAGAACGACATATTCTTGGTTCATGTGCAAAGCGTCCAGTACTTACTATGCTTTAGTGTACAGTATAATGTAAAATTTAGTCGCAGCAAATGTTCATAGTGTGTTCTTAAGTATCGATTCACAGTGCGTAGACTTTGGCTCGACTTGAATACGAGTGATCCAGAAATGAGCTTTAAAACAAAGGCGATTTAAGATGTTCGTATTGAAAATTCACTTGAAAACTTGATCAAGTTGAGTAGGAATTAGAGGTATACAGACGGTCGACATTCTCCGCCAATTCCCCACCAATGAAACTCAGGAAACACATGTGCTTTTTCATATTCGGATACGATAAATCAACGAAAAAACCAATATGAATAAACGTTCCACTACAAACGTACACGATATAAGAAAAAGTATTTTAGCTATTTCCCAATACAGATTTCGATTGTCAAATTTCATGTTACTGAAGTTCATTGTGTTCAGTCTTTTGAACAAAGCGATACCGATAATACCAGGTTGGCTTCCCAGGACTTTCCGCTCAATTCACTGTTGAATAACAGAGGAAGGACGGGATCCTAACTGCGGATGGATCAACAGTGAATATATCATCAGGTGTCTCATTTGAATTTGGTCAGATTGCGACTCAAAATAAAATCCACTCATCTGTCCCTTCAGACATTTCGAAAAATTCACAGCACGCTGGTTTCCAAATCCCTGTTTATTTCTGGTTTAACGATACCCATGATAACAACAATCAGCGGGTACCTATTACCACTGTGGTTTCGCAAAGTTCAAAAGATAATGAGACGTCAATTGATGGATGATAAAATTTAGGGTTGTTAGCACGCGTCCAGACCGAAACCTACCTGAGCAGAGAACGATGCATCGCAAAGTGACCATCGGTCACCACACGATCCGGATACCAGGTGCGAAAGTGGAGCTTACAAACACGGCATTGCAACACACGACCAGCAGAGCTGTTGTGAAAATGGTCAGGCCTGGAATGTCGCCTTTGGCTGGATAAGAACCAGCAGGCAAGCGATCAGATTTGTCCAGTCAGCTACCCCACCTATGTACGCACTCCCTCGGTATGTTCGGCCGACAGATAGTACAGTCATATATTTGGTCTTCTCTCTTCACCTTATCGCTCATTTTGATAGGCCCAATTCAAGCTTAACCGATAGGCATTCCAACGTGTCAATAACAGCACATGCCATTTTCCTTCTGGTGGGAAGTGTTTTGAAGCGTGTTGCTTATATTTGGTCCATAATCAGTTTGCACGAGTCAGACTCGGTTTGTTTCCATGAATGACCACGCTGATCACTGTTCTGTGAACTACTAGCCTATGAGAAAATCCCCGGGTCGTTAGATTTCGAGTCGTTCTTCTTCCACACCGCAGGATAATGCAGGTGACCGTGATTCATACGATACTGTTTCGCCATTCATTTCACTCATATATGACTATGTTCATCTGATATACATCTTGCCATGCTAATCAGAAGAAGAACCGAGAAGGTAAATATACTTCAAACATGCCATCCAGTGTCCCATGTCAAACTCCATGGGAAGGTCCCACTGCACGCTGTTGACCAAAATCATCCTATTTTCCACTGCTCAAGGGTTACTATGAGACAGCGTTCACCTCGCTGGGCACCGTAAACTTCACAGTGTATCCTATCGCTCCGTGAACACAACCGTTAACCCACTGTCTGATACACTGGTTCTCATATCACAATCATGCTATCCACATCCAGCTTTGAAGCATCCCATCCCGACACTCTGGTGTTAGGCACTAATGATCGGGTAACAGAAACCTAAATACGATGGCACAACAACAGGTGAGGGCATCAATTACAAGCTTATCACCGAAATGCAGACATCATCCGTCAGTCCCTCCAAGTCTCAGTGTAGTACCACACCTCCCCCAGTATATCACCATGCAATTTTTACTGAGAATCACCCATTAAAACTCGGGCAGCGTGGTAGTGGATAACCTGGTGGCAAATCATTGGTCCTGTGGTCAGTGCTGTAGTCCTCTTCAGGAGGACACTATATGCGGATATTCAGAAAATGGTCAAACTCACACCAGTGGCAAGTGGCGACTAGTCTGATGATTCGCATGAGCGATTGTACTAAGGCACATGTGCCCGAGCAATCATGGCTGGTGCTGCTTTGGGGAGATTCGGTGGCTTCGGAGTGACTAGATTTTATTTCTGTGGTAAGGTGCGTGGCCTAACTTTCATGTCTGGAGCATCACGCCAAGATTCAACTCAGCAACTACCCTCTCAAACCGAACTCGCCGAAGAAATTCACAGATAATCTGGAAGACTTATTTGACCAACTCGATGAACCTCAGCCTAGGTCTTATGAGTACCAAGAATGTGCACCAAAGAGTTGCAGGAGCTAATTAGAAAACAGAATATTATGATATTGAATCGAAACCAGCGATCAGGCGTTGTTATCCTGAGCAAAGCTTATTATGCTTCTGAAATAAGCACAGTTTTGCTCGATACTTGCAATTTTTTACCCGATAAACAAACGTTTTGGAGACCCGTGAGTTACATATTCTTTCATCACATTTGATTGACTCTCATACTCAGTATAGTTCAATTCAGCTCGTCGGGACTCATAACCTCAGCACTGTGGACTCCCAAAATTTTGAAAACCTAAAGTACCTATCCATCCAATTCTGGCTATTAATGCTTCAGCCAATCACCAACTAGTCAAGTGGATGGTGGATATTCTTAGTCCCGCCAGTACAATTCTGGAACAACACTGTTTTCAGAGCACTTTTGAACTATTACCATAACTGTAATACGTTGATCTAGTTGGACTAACAGTTGGTCTGCACTTAGTGGCGTCCACGTTACGCGATGCGAACATTTATGTTGTAATAATAGTGCCAGAGTATACCTTGGAATTCATATCCACTAGGATGATGCCCCAGTGGTTTCCGCGCGATGTTCTTACATCCTTCTTGAATATGGGAATCACCATCGAGGCGCTCTTTTTCCTCTCGTTCGTTCCCTCTCGCGCTCGTTTTCTTCATTGCAGACAGTTTGCAGTAGGGTCGTTAGGCTTACCACGACGGACATGCAGACTTCTTCGATGTGTGTAGGACGCAACCCGTCTGGTTCAGATGCTTTGCTGCGCTGAAGCAATCGGATTGCATGCTGGTCTTCTATCGTCGGCGGCTGAATGATGTTACCGTCCAACAGGTGTTGAGTCAGTCTTCCCAGACGAGGCCAGGCTGAAGCGTACTGGAAAACGACGGTACTGCAAACGGATTGAAGTAATGTCCTTTTCGAAGGTCGTTTCCGTAACCCTTATTCTCCTCGCACAAGTTGACCAGATCATCTGTGTCAGAATGCGATTATTCACCGCCACAAAAGCCTTCTCCATTTCCAGGGCTTACGCGATCCACCAGCGTTCTCCGCCAATCATTGGGTTCTTCGTTATTCAGCATTTGAGGGATCTGCGTACGCCCGCACAGTCTTTCGATGTTGGCATGGCCTTCCCGATTTTAATCAAAGCAGCCGATCGTGGCGAGATCCTGTGTTCATTGGGGTGTGCGAGCCTCCTCGGGTAGATGGTTTCCAAAGGTCTGATCATGGCTCCTTTCACCCTCCAGTCGTCATACAAATCACCATTAGTTTAATGTGGGCAAAACCCACACTCTTCGCATCCACCGTATACACAGCCCAAAAAACCACCTCGGATTCGCGATCAGTATACACCTGGTCGTTGATTTCATCCATATATATGTATATATAACATATATATATATATATATATATAATGATTCTGTATTATGACGAGGTGAACTTGGGGTAGACAGCTCATATTTCGGGATATCGGGGCCACAAAGGGTGAAACGATTACCAAATAAATAGCCTTCGCCCCAAGCAATTCTTCATGGAAAACACAAGCAACATACAGCGGTTGAACTAACAACTCTAAAATGTTTGTTTCAGCCCGCGCGGTGACACATGACTATTTCCATAGACAACTTTGATGCCACTCCACGATTGACGATGTGTTCAAGGCCCTTCCAATCAAACACGAATGCAGATTTATTTTATGGACAGTACAATTGACACTCTGAAATTACCGCACACGTTGTACTTATAACCATGATTCTTCCGGATCGAACATATTTCGATGTTTGTGCATATTGAAATTGTGTTGAAAAAGATATTTCAATGAATACTTCTACAGTGTACATTGAAATAGTTATAGTTCATAACAAATAGTTTTGTCCTAAGGTTAGAAATGGCTGCCAAAACACTCGGAACTGCAAGGTGCAAATTTAAAAGTCTACGTTAGATATTTATACGCAGTCGTTCGTTTGTGAAACCTAACTTTCATGATTACAGCAACACATCAGAAGTCGGCTCAATCGCTAGCTCTACAAATCAGTCTCATGCGAAGAAATTCCTAGACACACTTCAACACCTATTACACTAACTCAAGGAACTTAAGCCGTCTCATGAGAACGAAAGCTGCTTGAAAGTGGAAATGAGTGACCTAAGTAACCGTTTTAAATCTCATCCGAAATATCGAAACTCCGCCCCATCTATTGCACACAAAACGTCTACAGTTAAACACTCATATCACTATATTGAAGAGAAGCAATGGATCCAGGACTGTTATCCTGGACAAAGGGGATTATGTGCCCAAAGGTGCATTTGCAAACTGCTCGGTAAATCAATCCAGTCACTACTTAATGTTCATAGCAGGAAATTTCTTCGTACTTTTCAGATACCGTCCAAATAATTCTATAAATTTTCCAGTATAGAAACACTTACGGAAATAATGCGCCCGATTTCGGATTAACCGCTGATCTCAAATTGGTTTGCTAAGTAATTTTGCCCATTCGGTGGCACATGCAATACCAATCTTTCACACTTTATGGCAAAAAGGAAGAGCAAAATTCACATTGGATGACCTCCAATTATCCCACTCAGGCACACAAATTGAGTAGCTGTGAGGTCAGTGTGTAGCTCCGTAAATAGCGGTCTCGAAGCTGCAAGCACACGTTTCTCGGTACGTTCTCAACGTCTACTGAAATTGAGACTTTTCAAACAATATTTATTGCTGTGCTACTCAACAAGTCAGACAGAATCTGACGTACAAATTCACGACTTACCGGATATGAGCCGTTCTTCCAAGGCATTATTGTATAAAAATCCAGTAGTGAATTATGAGGACTATTTTAGGGGTTCTTTTTCATCCTACCTCTCTCTAATGATAGCCGAAATTGGGGTGTGGCGTTCAACTGTTCCTACAAAAGTCCATGTTTTTGATGTTGTATGTAAGGATGGATCATCTGATGACTTAGAAATGCAGTTACAGATTTCGTATTTTGTATTTCAGTCTGGGCTTGTCATAGTTTAAGACAATGCATTGAAACGAAAAGTGAACGCACGGTTCGTTAGAAGCCTAGAGGTTCATTAGTAGCCCAGCGATGATGTACAGGAATGTCAACTTGCGAAAACACTTCAACATACGTCGATTTAACCTTCATCATT
The DNA here is from genome assembly GCA_004794785.1 of Opisthorchis felineus. NCBI lineage: Eukaryota > Metazoa > Platyhelminthes > Trematoda > Opisthorchiida > Opisthorchiidae > Opisthorchis > Opisthorchis felineus. The sequence goes on along the minus strand of SJOL01007473.1, from coordinate 223,645 downwards.
TCTGCAAGTTCATCAAAGATACTAGTTACTATTCACAAAATTCATTTTGCTACAATTATCGCCTCGCAAACCATTGAAAATGGGGCCCCCGTGACTTCACAGGCTAGCATCGCAAAAAAATCCATGTTTTCGCCACTTTGAGTACAAGGAGGGTCGCAATGTACTCACCGATAAACATTAACTTTCCAATGTGTTCACGGTGCAATTAAGGTGGTGCTCGGAAATTCAAGCTTGGGATGTACCCAACGCTGAGACATATCTCGCAACAAGCTTGGCCAGCCACCTGGAGGAAACGTAAGCACGGGTTTCAAGATTTTACACACATTGAACGCCTGCGTCGACTGTCCACCCACACCGAAGTGGACTCAGAATGATTCTCAATTAGAGCAATTTGTCAGTCACGTTACAGTTTATTTCCATATAAACAACACGACCAGCCTCGTATGTTGTTACATTGTATTCCGTAATAGACAAGATTTCCCAGATGTATTTTACTGTGTGGACGTGGACTGAGATGCTTCGAATGTACCCAATAGTAGACTGGTTCTCAAGGACCGGTGCTCTCAGCCGGCCCTTGCTATCAATGCTGATGGTGATGAAGATCACAGAATGAATTCATTCAGCAACGTGTTTGTTCACATTGTCTTGTTCAGACAGATCGGGAGTTCACAATGTTTACACATTATCACTGTGCCTGATCCGCCATTCTGGCTGGTCATTGGTGAATTCAACCAGTCCCAATGACATTACCGGGATTTACCAACAAGCGGATTCAACCGCATCACCGAAGCTCAAACTGGAATTTGTGACCACGCACAAACAATCATGTCTCTTTTAATATCATGCGGTTTTCAGAAAAAGAATATGCAGAACAGAAAGCGGCAGATTATTCGTTCTCTCTCCTACGGTGGCCCAACTATTCTCGTGAATCCACACTAATGGGGAGACCACTGGACTAGAATCATGCTCTTCTTAGAGCTCATCAGCAGTGCATATGCTTGGCCGTAGCGGGGTTTCAACTCCGGACGTCTGAAATCCGATATGTGGTTGTCACCACTTATCAGACACCGCATGCTGAACTCATCAGGATTATGACGTCTGAACTGGCGAAATTGTGCAGTATTGAGTGACATGATTGGTTTAATCAGCGCCTCGAACGACAACACAGCAACTGTCCTGGTTGTGTCGATCGACTGTCCCACCAGTCAGGACTTTCCAGTCAGCTATCCACACGGAGACTTGAAAGCTGCTGAACACGTTTTGGTTACTTGTGGGCGGTTGTGGGATTTGCAGAGTACACGTTAACATCACACTTGTATGGCTAGTCGTCCACCTACCCTACTGCAATAATTCAGGTGAGTCGACACAAAAGAGGGGAAGCACTGAATTTGAGCTTTCCTCGTATAAAACCTCATCAGCAGTGCATACTCTCGGCTGTGCCGGATTTTGAACTCCGGACATCTGAATCTCGAGTTGAGGATCTTACGGCTGCCCACCTACTGCACGCCGGACGCCTCAAATTATCGCAATTATCTAGGAGTATGTAAAAACTGAGACCATGCTCGTTGTCGAAAGGAAGTCTTAGATTTCGCGTTTGTTATATTAGCTGGTTCAGAGATTCTCTTATTTTAATTTGTGATTTATAGCTACAGGTTTCTGAGGAGAGGATACTCATAATAACAGTTCATTGTCTTCCGCGTTTTCCGTAAAGCACAGTTGTGCAACACATGATTTGCTTCACTGATGTCCGCATTGTCCACAATACTCCATTTAGGTTTTATACTATTCAGACCACGGTTTTTCTTCGCCTTCAGAAGACGAATAACTAACTGATCTTCCCGGTTATCTAATAAACGTCATGTTCAACAAGCGTAATCTGATTAGAAACCAAATGATTTCTGACGTGCACATTACCAGCAAATTTCATGATGAGTTCTTAAATTTCGATTCACAGGGCAGAGAATTTGATTCGCCTTGAATTCGAGAAATTTGGTTGAAAACATAAGGGCTTTGTATGTGTCTATTGAAAATTCACTTGTGTACATGATCAAGATCGGTGCAAATTAGACGTGTAACTGATGCATGGACTATTGTTTGTTCGACTATGGCCAGTCTGAGGAAAATGACTTTAGTCAACTTTTTTAGCCTGAGGATGCAACGCTCGACGATGGCGGTAAAGATTACTTGATGTGCCAAACGACCAGCCACATAGGCCGCATACAAACGGTTTTTCTTCTGAATGCACACGCATATGAACTTATAAATCCTTCTGGAATGCAGTTGGTTTCCCACAAATTTCACAAGTATGTTTTCGTAGTCCTCCATTTGATTCCTCACACGCATGGGCCACCAATCTGTGAACATTCAAATAAGAGGCATATATAAATAACTTGTCGCAAGACTCGCACTGGTAGTTCTTTGAATCGGCGTGAACAACAGCATGGCGTGGAAGTAATGATGGCCGCGAAAATGATTTATCACACAGGTCGCACGTGTTCTGTTTTGGAAACTCGGTTCCTTCAGATTTTGTTGGTTTACTACACTGGATTGCGTCGTCCGGTTGTTTACTGCCCGGAGTGTCCGAATTTGTATGTCCGGTGTTTAATAATTTGTTGTGTTTAGCTGGAAAACAAAATAAAATGGTTTTGCATTTTCGTATGCAACGCCGATGAGGTTTTATACGAGGAAAGCTCAAATTCAGTGCTTCCCCTCTTTTGTGTCGACTCACCTGAATTATTGCAGTAGGGTAGGTGGACGACTAGCCATACAAGTGTGATGTTAACGTGTACTCTGCAAATCCCACAACCGCCCACAAGTAACCAAAACGTGTTCAGCAGCTTTCAAGTCTCCGTGTGGATAGCTGACTGGAAAGTCCTGACTGGTGGGACAGTCGATCGACACAACCAGGACAGTTGCTGTGTTGTCGTTCGAGGCGCTGATTAAACCAATCATGTCACTCAATACTGCACAATTTCGCCAGTTCAGACGTCATAATCCTGATGAGTTCAGCATGCGGTGTCTGATAAGTGGTGACAACCACATATCGGATTTCAGACGTCCGGAGTTGAAACCCCGCTACGGCCAAGCATATGCACTGCTGATGAGCTCTAAGAAGAGCATGATTCTAGTCCAGTGGTCTCCCCATTAGTGTGGATTCACGAGAATAGTTGGGCCACCGTAGGAGAGAGAACGAATAATCTGCCGCTTTCTGTTCTGCATATTCTTTTTCTGAAAACCGCATGATATTAAAAGAGACATGATTGTTTGTGCGTGGTCACAAATTCCAGTTTGAGCTTCGGTGATGCGGTTGAATCCGCTTGTTGGTAAATCCCGGTAATGTCATTGGGACTGGTTGAATTCACCAATGACCAGCCAGAATGGCGGATCAGGCACAGTGATAATGTGTAAACATTGTGAACTCCCGATCTGTCTGAACAAGACAATGTGAACAAACACGTTGCTGAATGAATTCATTCTGTGATCTTCATCACCATCAGCATTGATAGCAAGGGCCGGCTGAGAGCACCGGTCCTTGAGAACCAGTCTACTATTGGGTACATTCGAAGCATCTCAGTCCACGTCCACACAGTAAAATACATCTGGGAAATCTTGTCTATTACGGAATACAATGTAACAACATACGAGGCTGGTCGTGTTGTTTATATGGAAATAAACTGTAACGTGACTGACAAATTGCTCTAATTGAGAATCATTCTGAGTCCACTTCGGTGTGGGTGGACAGTCGACGCAGGCGTTCAATGTGTGTAAAATCTTGAAACCCGTGCTTACGTTTCCTCCAGGTGGCTGGCCAAGCTTGTTGCGAGATATGTCTCAGCGTTGGGTACATCCCAAGCTTGAATTTCCGAGCACCACCTTAATTGCACCGTGAACACATTGGAAAGTTAACATTTATTTGTTACGGTAGTGAAGTATGGAAGCCGTTACCAATAAACTCATCTGTGCTGGTTATCCCCGTCTCCGTTGAGGGGTAATTGAGACTGGATTCATCAGTGTCTGGAGACATTGTCGGAAGATACCCGGACATTCGCCCAGTGATTCTCGTGCATCTCAGCTGTTGCCTAAACCGCTAGCTCCGCTCCAGATCTTACCGGTGAAATGTCCACTGACACCCCTGCATTTACACAAGAATCATATCAACTACTGCCTCCAATGCGAAAATATCTGCGTGTCTTCTATAAATCGTCGGTGAACGATGACGGTTAGAACCACTGTACGGCAAGTACGTCGTTCTTTACAACTGATTATCATGATGACAATTCGTTCTTCCGGCGACGGCCGATTCCATATATATCGAGATACTGGTCACTCACAGGAAACTTCTCGCTGTCCCAACACTCGGGTCACTCCTGTAGACCGCCTGGTAAGTCGAGATTTCCTCTTGGCTTATCTGATCTGACCGAAACTTACGAGTTCGGATTTCACTAAGCATAGAAATCAGGAGCACTTCAGCCATAAAGCTGAATGATAATGTGAAGATGATATTTTTAGTTTCGGTGTAACATTCTGTACCATTGTGTACAAATTTGTCTATGCTACGTCATACTATAATAAACTACGCTGAATCTTGCCAAATGGAGCACTACACTAGACTGAACTCCACTACAGTGCACTACATTACACTGCACTACGTTACACTGAATTTCACTACACTACACTTTAAGCTAAGCAACACTGATTTACTTTTCCAGCACTTCAGTTTGTCGCAATAGGTCATGGTGTAATCCACGCCGCAGTACTCCTCTATTATTTTCTATATTACATGTCCTACTTCTACTACAAGTATATTTTACGGCATTATGATATATATATATATAATACATGTATATAATTTACTATATATATTGTGCATAATATATAACATTGAGTCCTGACTAACTTATCTTCATGTAGAACACAGAATAGTTAACAGGGGCTGAAATGTGCATGTAGTTGAATGCTTGGTGTTTTATACAATAGCCACTTCCTCCTTTGTACGAGCTGGATCAAAAATCCCGAGGAACATTGCTGCATATCGAGTTTTCATGCAGGCTAGTTCCATGCGCTAGGTGAGTCGTTCATGCTGTCTTATGTCACATTCGGTGCCATACAAACACATCAGAGGTAAGCATTACGGAGAAATTTTTCCTGTTACCCGCATAATCGTCCAAATGGTTACATCGACTCAATAAAAACCGAACCCAAGAATTCGCACACGCTGAACGCCAGACAACGAGATAAAGTAACCCACAGTTGTTTACGAAAGATATCTGATTCCAAAACAGAACAAGTGCGACCTGTGTGGTAAATCATTTTCGTGGCCATCTACACTTCGACGCCATGGTGCTGTGCATACAGACTCAAAGAAATACCAATGCGAGTTTTGTTGAAAGTTGTTTAAATTCGCTGGCTCTCTGAAGGGTCACTGATTGGTTGCCCATGCTAGCGAAGAATCAAAGGGAGGAATGCGAAAATACACATGTGAAGTTTCTGGGAAACGGTCTGCACCCCAAAGCAGGTTGGTAGTTCGCATGTGAGTGCATTCGAAAGAAAGACCATTTGTATGCGACCTGTATGGCTGGTCGTTTGGTCCATCAAGTAATATTCAGCGACATCGCCGAACGATACATCGGCGGACGTCCGAAGATGTTCAAAGTCACTTTGCCCAAGTTTGGCAATGGTCGAACAAACACTGGTCTGCGACCCTCAGTTATATGTCTAATTCGTACCCAACTTGCTCATGTACTCAAGTGCATTTTCAATATAAATATCTAAGACGCCTTTGTTTTGAAGGCTTTACTTTTCTAATTGGGCTTTTGATTACCTATTAACTTCTACTCAGGCATCCCAAGTACCGGTCAATATGCACCTTAGTCAAGGATATGCTATCTTGGATTGAGTGCGTCGTGTGGTGGTTCAATTTAGTAAGCAAACCAAATAATGGATTTAGGCAGGATTTCCCGAGTTTAGGAGGAATATCATGCGAAGCACTGAGTATTGCCCGACAGTGCAAGTTAATCCAGTTGAAGGGAGCTTAGTCTACTGCCGATACGAACTTTCCGAAGGAGTTCATCTGGACAGAATTCTGACACTCTGACGAGCCATCTTGTTTGCACTTTTTACAACAAGTCAGGATGTCAAATCTCACCAGCAACGAACGATTGAATCACGAGCAGGCATGTCACTTGTGTGAGAGAAGAGGCAGAAAACTGCACCGTGTTTGACAACAGTCATATTGGCCAACATTGCACGAGTATTTGTTCAGCACGCGTCAGCCGCAAACCGGTAAAGAAACTCTGTCTCACAAGCTCCTCAACAATTATTTGGTGACTTTCTCTCAAACTAGTATCGCCTGAACCCCGGATCATCAATCAAATTACAGTTGTTTAACACGGCGTTTAAAAGATATTCAAGAAGATAGAGGGGTTATTCGACTTGTGAGGAGAAGGAGGACCCGATATACTTCAGAGGAATTTTTAAAATAATGGCCTGAATAGTATAAGTCGTCTTGAGTAAGCTCAGCAGAGAGTTCGAAAGTCAGTACAGTTTATGTTTAGTAAACAACTCGAAAATCAGTGAAGAAAAACCTGTTTTGCACAAGCATGGTGTACAGGGAACGCGAAAAACTATGAGGTGTAATTTCTAGTGTTGTCTCCTCGGATAAACTCAGCAGTACGAAGAAGTCCGCAATTTGACAAATCAGTCTTTCACTAAATTATTGAGATAGACTCGAATTCTGACACTTCATTTTGAAGATGACCATGGTCGCAGCTCTTAGGTAGTCTTAGAAAATCGTGCTAATTTAGAGACGTCCGGCGTGCGGTAGTTGATCAGCGGCACGGCTAAAGATGTGCACTGTTGATCGGCCCTACTAAGAGCAAAATTCGAATTCGGTCTTCACCATCTTTAATGTGCACTGACCGGAATAATTGAGCTGGAAAAGAATGGTAGTATTTATGCGAGTATGATGTGAGCTTGAAAAATACCTCTTGTTCTTTTTAAAGAGCCGTTTCGAGGAATTGCACAACATGATTGTGTGCGTGCCGTCACACTTTCGTCTTGGAGCTGCGGTGATGCGGTTGAATCATCTCGTTAGTTAATCACGCGTAAGGTCATTGGGACCGGTTGAGTTCAGCAGTGACCATTCAAAGCGACGAATCAGGCACAATTAAAACGTGATCATTGGATCTGTCTGACTAAGACCGTGGGAATAATTATGATGTGGAATGAATTCAATCCACATTCACTCATTCATCACCATATTCATGATTGACAGCAGCACCGCATCGGACACACTACAGTTTAGTTCCGTACGGACGATGCCACTAGCCCTGTAGCTTTTTTCATTTTATTCGGTATTGTGCCAGACAAGATTGTACGAGATGATTTCATCCCGCAACATAGTTGTTCCCACTGCACTGTTCTAACAGTGATTGTGGCGGCCGAAATACATTCCAAACTGGCAGATGTACGACTGATCTGTCGGACAAGTTGACGACCAGTTCAGTACTACGCGAAGCATAGTCAAGCATGCATGCCAGCCCTGGTCTGTTGGTCTCAAAGAACATTATTTTCAAATAACAATCATTGCGAAGTCTACTGAATTAGGTTTCCTCTTAAGGGGGCTTGAAATTCGTGATCGCGTTTATTTTGGCACTCTCACTGGCAAATAGGATAGATGTGTGGATAGCCCCGAGGCCGAAGGCGCTAAATGTGTGCCTACGCTTCCTTCAAGTGAATGGCTAACTTCGTTGCGAAATATGTCCCAGTGTTAGGGACATTCCAAGCTTGAATTTTTTAGCACCACAGTAACTGCACCGTGAACACTTTGGCAAGTTAACATTTATCGGTTATTATGGTGCAACTCTTTGTGTACTCAACGTGGCGTGGCCCCGCAAAAATATGCGATGATAGGCGGTGAATGCTCGGTGGTTCATCTTTTCAAGTACTGGTGGGGCGACAACTTTCAGGCGCATAATTTTAGCGCAGAACGTCGAAGGTTGATTAGGTGTACTGGCAAGCGTTTCTGCAATCTTATATTCCTGTACATCATCGCTAGAATGTTAAAGACTTGTACGCCTGTCAGTTCGTATCTCTGTCCAAAACGTCCTCTTAATTGATAATAAGCGCAGACTAAAACAAGAATCGCTTGAGCAATAAAGCTACCACTCTCATCCAGCCACCTTCGGCATTAGTTTATTATAACGCTGGATAATTAAGTTTGCTAACTTCCCACCGAATTCGTTGTGAACGAGGTCGAAAACATTGTGCCCTGTGTCTACGGTCAGCTGATGAATGAAGTTCGACTTTGGATGCACTACGAAATTCCAGTATTGGGACCATATCCGGGTAAGTTTGGAAAACTGTAACTTCAGTTATAAATCAAGGCGACCCGGCTAGAAGGCACCGCAATGACTAACCAGACCCAGGAAAATGCGTAAGGTCGGCACTTTGGACGTGGCGGCATCGTTTTGATTGCTGCTGTCTTTCCGGATCGAGTAGTCATCCAGAATGGTCAATAACAAAACCAGGTTATCTGATTTTCGACATGGTGACGGTACACTTCTCAAGGCGAACTCGAAAGACATACTCACCAAGGCGCGTGAGAACCCCATCAAGCTTAGCTTAGACAATTTTTTTTATCTGACCCACTTACGACAATATCATCTAAGTAAGCTGCGGTACTAGGCATACCAGTCAACATTGTGTCCATTTGCTGCTGCAAAGTAGTGGGAGCGACTATCACACCAAAAAGAAGACGCCCGTATTGAAGGAATCATTTGTGGATATTAATCATAAACAGCTGATTACATTCGTGTGCGAACGGAACTTTCAGGTAGGCATCGGCCAAAGCTAGTTTTGCGAAGCATTTACTTCCGTTCAGTTTGTGGGCGGAAGCAGCTGTGATCTTCCTCCAACACAGCACTTGACCCTGTTGAAACATCAGCACACAGCTGAATGGACTCGTTCGCTTTCCGAATGACGACAATCAGTGTCGGCCAAGATGAGCAATTGACCGGCTCAATTACACCAGCTGCTTGAATTCCATTCAATTCTTGCTCTACGAGAGACATTGCTTTTTAGGGAATCCGGATTTTTGACCAGAACACAGGTTAGGATAGAAATTCGCAACCTTCATTTACTGTCCAGCCCATATTTGCTTCTATGTTTCCCGTGTTCAAAACATCAAATGGGATCAGTCACTTTCAATTTCAACCAGCTTTCATTCCTAGATGACGAAGGCTGAAGTTCCCTGAGCTGGTCGAATAAGTGTTCGAATTTTTCCTCAAGTTCCTTCGGATGAGTTCGATTTGTGGGTCTTACGATTGAATTGACATCTGGTGTGCTGATCTAGTCATGAGAGTTAGGCGCCGCAATGGAATGCCTGCTTATAAACATCAGACGTACCGGAGAACGACGACCCAGAATTAGGACGCCTTGGAATCCACAAACGACCCACAGTTCGAGCTTTCCCAGGCACAAACTAAATCAGCCGTAATTTGACTGGTTCAAAATTCACGCTACTTGTCAGTAATGCTTTCGGCCACAATGCCAGTGACTGGTCGGTTCAGCATGATATCAGCCACATCCTCATCACCAACATCCTCATCATCATAATCGTCATAGACGGCCAACATCAATGTTCAGGACTGATGTTTCACAGCCGTTCAAACACTGTTTATTTGAATGTGTTATTGTGAAGAGAAAATCGGTGGGAGAGGGCCTTAATGCCAGTCTAGAGCGATCACACACCTCCAGACACTCATCCAGACAATCTGGAAAGAAGCTGACAACAACACCGCTATTGACATCGATTAGCAGCCATATCTTTCAGCGTCTCTAACCATGGACAGATGGGATCACGCTCACCTCGATCTGGAAATCGAATCGCACCTTTATTAACCGGACTTTTCGAAACTGATTTCACAACGTTATGGAACCAAGACTAGCGTTAGGTTGACAATTTCGGTCTTTTGTTCTGAGCTCGCAGCCATTGGACCAATCGGCTAGTTGGTTGGCACCAGAAGCAAGTCAGGTGTTCTAACAGGTGCTCATGTATCGTACCATCCGTTTTGCCAGTGAGGACCTAGCAGAAGCTACAACTTTGTACAAAACGGAGCGGAAGGAATGAGTACACTAGACGCTGCGACGCGATAAACAACACACATAACCGCTTAAAAAACGGATTTTGTCATATGCCTGTGATTTTTTTGGACGCACTCAGAGAAAAGTACCGTTTTATTTTACACTTATATATTTTGTGCAGCCAACATTCACATTGAAAACAGTGCGCAAAGTTTAGACAGCAACCCTGAATGTTTGGCTCTGATTCAGGCCGTTTGAGTAATCACCCACACATGAGGTTGTGCGTACAGAGGCTAATGACAATGTTGATACCACCAGAATCTGTTGAAGCCGCGATGAACCGGTTCTCACCCCTTGGTCTATTTTCATTTATTCGTATTTATGTAGTGAGTCTATTTGCCACCTGCAAGAGGAAGTCAGCCCATGACGTATGATCATTAATTTACACTCGTCGTCGTACACGTATTCTATGAATACTGTCCACACACTGCCGCGACTGTGTCCCAACCAAACGTGTTTCCGGAATTCTCTCGTTCATTTAACAGTAGCGAATCATTTGCCCAACGGAAGTGTCGGATAGTCCAATCTGAAATGTTCACGGCCCTTCATTCTATAGATGAGGTTTCACCTTGCTATCAAAACCAGCAAATGGCCGTAATTATCGTAAACCGATATCAGGTGCCTTAGAATTTATCAGATGTGTTTAGTTCATACACACCAATGGAAATCTTAACTCACTGACTAAATTTCGCTAGCTATATACAATGCAATTGGGCCTGAATTGACTGCTGAATAGTGTGAATAAATCGCATGCAGACAAAATAGGCTGCTACCACCCTTCAACGAGAGAATTCACATCACGAGATCTGATGTTGACTAAATCATCTACTGCAAAATTTTCTCTCAAGAGAACATGAAATCCAAGTGCTTTATACCAAAGTGAGGACGTTTCTGAGAAGACGGTGGGTTTACTCTGAGGTGGCTGGTGGCTTACTGTGCAGGTGGATAGTGGGGGAATAAACAACCGTACCACACATGAGCACATTTCAAATGGGATTAGTGTTTGACTGTTTATCACGATGTTTCAACTTAATTTGGAGAAATTAATCAGTATATTCACGACTGAGCACAGGTTTACAGTAAAATCAATACCACGTAAAAAGACAGAATGTATCCGGCTGCTGTTGGTGACGATCCCCCTTGTGCCTCCAAATTCCTCGAAGGACAACGCACCGAGCACAACTGAACGTGGTCAGCGAAAAATTTGATGAAAATAAGAATCAGGTGAGATCACATGGAAATTACCAATGGTCACCTTCTGCTACACCTACTAAGTGAGTATTTGTCTATGTTTTCACTTGGGCCCGTGCCACTAGGCGAAGTAGGTCATTCAAGTACGAGTTGACCAGCCTGATCCATGTCCGTAAGAACAAGTGAAGGTTGCCGAATTAGTTACACTTGGTATCATGTGAATCTTAGAAAATTTCTTCACGTCAGAATAAAAAGATATAACAGACAACACTGTGAAATATTTGAAGTTGAACATAAGATTTGTCGTAATTATTTAGAAGCCTCATGAGGGACCTGGAACTGTCGGTTGTTAACTTTAGCGTAGTCGTCCAGCTACTTACTAGTCATTATCAGTATGAAAATTGTCCGCGATCGTGTAAATTATCGATCAGTAAGCGGAGTTCCGGTTTGCAAGACGTATTTTAGATAAATCCATCTATTGTTCTGATTGGATGTTCCAACACGGACTAACTAGGGCGTGCTATTCAACGTGGAACATGGCTCTCCAACTTTCAGCTAACAGTGAACTACGAATTTCTATTCGGTGTGTCCAAACATAACGCTGCTGGGGAATAAATGATGGTAAGTGCAATCTTGTGAAGGACATTCGTCCTTATCACTGAGCCTTGGGTTCACACCAAACACGCAAGCAAGTTTGTACGCCGTATGAACTGGAGTGTCCTACCTGCACACTGAAGCCTTCCATGATTAAAACTGCAGCTGAACTCTCTCTGTCTCTGGTGGTTATTTCTCAGTAGAAAGTCTCTTTCACTGGACCAGCCCTACAGTTGACTGATGCATAAACAGAAACCATAAACAGACGTAGCTCACTATTTCGAGCGGAGCGAGCAGAGCGAGTACTTATGGAAGTGGATAGATGAACTTCGGCTGGAAGTGTAATTCGATGCAGATGATGCATTTGATGAAGGTACTGCGGCATATGGAGAGAAGGATTCAGCATGTGCAATAAAATAGGAGACTTTGAAGCCAAGAGTTATAGAACTGCACTTCTCATGCATGGTGTTTTGACACCTCGCTAAATTTGGTACACAAAAGGATACAAGGCGAAGACATCTAACGTGTGTTTGTGGATAATGGTGATCACACACTGATGACGAATACTTTGATATTTTTCCTCGAACTAGTTGCCCTAATGCCTGATTAGACCAATAGCAAGCTTTTTTTCCCGCTTGACAGTTGGATGAACTTTCGTCAAAGTAGAATACTTAGTATAAAAGAGAGAGAGTATAAACTCACATCAGAGCATCGCAGCAATTATGCCATAAACTCGCAGATTTGACATCTCAAACTGAGTATTTGCGAGCCTGTGACTTGTTTCTGGCCCAACAGGCTGCTATGTTCAATAGTGTACAACTTGTTCTATGTGGTAAAACAACCCCCCATCCCCCATTTGCACAACACAATGTTATAGAACTGCTTAGCCGGGCATGCCGATTCAAGTAGATCTGTTGAACAAAGAGGCGATTCAGAAAGCGTATCAGTCAGTAAATTCTCTTGCTGCATCAAAGTTTCTACTACCGGCAGCCGAGATGGTGCCGTAACTGGACAACTACGGCACAGTGGCCATTGATCAAATCCCTTCATATCTTGCTAATTCACTCTAAAGTTCAAGTCTGAGAAATCGTTCAGACACGCGGAAGCAGGCGAGGTTTGATGCTTACAATTGAATGCATCCAAACTGCTTTCGGTACCCAAGATCGAAATGTGACCCACTTAAACTATTCGGCGTTTTTGCTCTGCCTCCTTGCCCATACAACGTGTACTGCGTCAAAATTAGACACCAGGGAATCAGTGCGTTCTATCACTAACCGTCGACGGCATTGGGAGGAATGCGGGTAGCGTAGATGGTCGTATGTTTATTGGCTAAGTTGCACAATGTGATTTCAGGTGCTTCAACACTAATCGAGGTGACATCATCAGTGCCTAGTTAAGGAGCGTGGTGCTAGTATTTTGAAGCTAGTATTTTTTGACGTGCGGATTTTGGGTGAGTTTTCGTGAGCTTAACATTGGGTACCGTTTCGAAATGACGATTTAATACTTTCTGAAACCATTTTAACCACAAGAAATAAATTTCTGTTCTCTCACAGATCTAACATTTCTTAAGCAATGCTTGAAAAATCACAGACGGAACCGTTTGGCTGTGATCAAAAGTCTCAAAGCATCTTACACCGCAATCCAAATTCATTAATTTGATAATCCTGTAGAAAATATTTAGAACTTTCAGCTCCTCATGAAATTTTCTTGAAAGATTGGATTTTTTGATCTTATTTGCTAGGACTATTCTATGACTACTACACTCACATATGTTGTCTGAAACTCTCCCTCTCTCGGTTTCCTTGTTATCGTATAACATACGTAATCTAATGCTGACATCATACCTTTCTTTTGGACTCTTCAGTAGCAACTACGGGATACTGAAATCTGTCTACCAATTCAACTTAGCCGTTGTTTTCTTTGAAGGATCTCTACTTCTTCTGCCTCCATTGAAGTCAAAACTCTCCTACTCGTCGATACTCTTTCCTGTGTCATTCACACCACTCTCTTACCGAACTTCGTATCCTTTCGAATCCCGTTGGCTGATCATCTTTGGCATGGACCAACTGTGATTCTGCAGACATGAACAAGAGATTTGATCGCTAGATCCACATGCGCCTACGACATTTCATATTCTCAACAGTCTCCTGTGACAGATTTTTGATCCTTCCGGAAATTTATCATGGAAGTGACTCGTCGTTAAAAACACAAATAATGAAAACACGAATATAACTGATAACTCATCAAATAAGCACAACTTAAGGAAATCAGAAATTTTGGACGACCAGTTGAACAGCTCACTGGTTTCACTAAGTTGTGGAATTTCTGGACATACAGGTGTTATTCTCCCTTTATTTTATGACCTTGAACCCATTGCACGCATTGACTTGATGTCTGTCAGACAGCAATCGACGGTTTTGGAAAACGTCACCCTTATGGGTCTATGGAGTACTGGACCACATTATTGTTTGTCCAAGACGCGTAGAAGGTTTCATCAAATAATGTTCAACTACGAGATACTCGAATCTGTCTAGCATGCGCTGTCAAAAATGCTAACAATGAACTCAGTGGTAATTTCTCAGTCCATGCAGAATACTTGTCCAGCCAACCTGGATTTCACTGCTTCGTAATGCGAACGTAGAATGGAAGTTGCCATTACATTCCCCATGACAGTTAACAAATCTTGAGTTATGTTTGCTTTGGTTGCGGGAGAGAATATTTTACGCTCACTACGGGCGCCGTCTCAATAGATTCAAGTCACTGCTGACGAGACGTACTTGTGTGATGAAAGAGCTTCTTCGGAATTGGTGGCTGATGTCCAGTAAATTTAACGATTCGGAGTAAAGTATGTTCCATATTTCTATCCGACGTGGTTTTTACCGGCACAGCTTACCATGCATACAGTCTCAAACAGCCAAAACTATCTACTCCCCGATTCCGTCTCCCAGTTCACAATATGCCAAAGTTTGCGTAGTTTTGAATGGTATACTCATGCATCATTCCCTTGCATGTGGTTCACTAATGATACCACCAATTAACTACGGTAAACATCACAGTAGCTATAAATAATTCCTCTTAACAGCCCACCCATCATCAAGAGGGAGCGTATGATGTACGAATGATGGCAACCATAGCATACACACATATTTATAATGAACGCATGAAGCCAGTGTACATCTTTGTCACAATATTCAGATTCGCCGATGGCTTGTACAGAGCACTTCAAGATCATCCACCAATCTCATTCCACCGGGTTTACAAAAGAAAACAGAAATCCATATATATATATATATATATATATATACTGCAGAATAACTCACCTTTAAATAACTCGTAAGAACGTGTAACTTTCACTGAACTGCTTTATTCATTTGTTCATTTAGGGTATCCTGATACGCTGCAGACGGACCATTGCAAAACTGAGGATGAATCCAATGCATGAACCCAATGCATGAGAGGCATATTAAAGCTACCACCATGAAGATATTTTCGAGGACAGCGGATCGCTTGAGGGTACTTCGATAATCCGGCGCGTGAGTGGGGGGGGGACAATATTTATCAAGGCCTACAGAATCTACTTTGACAATGCGTTACACCTAATAATCCTCTGTTGTAAGCAACTAAAGCCTAGTACGCATGACTGAAGCGGGCTAAATTTCTTTCAATTCTTTATTGATCGTTGATAAGGAAAATATTCAACTGTGTATATTCTCCAGTTATGTAAAACCGGCCCACACTGACGAATAGGAATTTTCTTAAGCCTTACGGAAACAAGTGCACACATGAAGGCTCCTAGTCAGTTTACTTTAACCCAACAATGAAAAAGAGAAAATATACACTGGGGAGAGTCCCGTCCATGTTCGGTAGGTTTTCAGTACAGATTTGGATATTGAAATAAGCTGGTTAAAGGCTACCGGTAACTAGGATCTACAATTCATCTTAAACAAAGCATTCTACACAAACATTCAAGCTGGCGAATGGTCACAAGGAGAGTTATTAGATAACCAGTGTACCAGATATAATGTGATTGGGCGTCATCTCAGCCAATCCAAATCTACGGACCCCACGAGATAGAACCGTATCGTTCCAGCGCTGTCGCCCACTACTATTGGGTATAAAATTGGTTGTGATACTATTAAAAGAATGTTAGTAGTGTTGGCGTTTTAATTAGTTTAGGAAAGACAGCGAAAATGCTTTACCTCTGCGGCATCCTAGCAATAATCTTGCACCAGATACCAAATACTCAGGGTATCAAAAACGGTGAGCATAATGGTGGCAAAATTTTCCTTGTCTGTAGATCATCAGCATGTACATTTACTATCCGGTTGGAACTTGGAACGAACTTGAGCCGTAACTGTTCGGTCATTTTTTGAGCAAGATACGGTGAACTCATCCATTCACTCAAAAAACACAAGCCATAATTTTTGCTCTCGTCACAATTCGACTTTATCTTTTTCTTGACATCTAGTGGATGCGCTGAATACTCTCATAAATCTGTACTCACCTGGTGGTAAGTTACCATGTATGGCATTTTTTCAATTACTGACACATAACGAATGATGCATCTTTTTGACCGAAATGTATGAATTCTGAGTAGGGCGATTATGACGCCACACAGGTTGTTAACAAATTTTATTCACGAAATACGTTATCAGAAGAATACATGCGTTCTTGTTGTGCGTTATTGATTGGACAAGACGTGAATCAAAAGGCCGAAGGTTGATGGTGAACAAGAACTATGGGGATCTAAGGATATTTTAACGGAATTTTCGAAAACATGATTCCTGACAGACTCCATTTGTTCATGCTCACGTTCCGGCTGGCTTAAATCCGAGACCATGCAAAATTCCGATTTCTTACTATGCCTATATCCAAAGAACCAAGCGGCAATCACCAAGCCTCCAAAAGAGAAAATTATTATGCATGTGTCTGAAGTTCACAATCCTGTGGGTAACGAAAATCTCATTTGATGACTACGTTCGTCAGGTAGAAGTTCCAGAGAAAACAGACTGAATCCTTTTATTGGTTCTACAGATTCCTTCCTTTGAAATGCCCAATTCAAGGAGAAACATCTGCCACTCTTTTATTCGAAGAGGTAAGACCCTTCGAGGACAGAGTAGCACCCTCCCTCTAGGTTTCTAGGACAAACCCAAAATAACTTTTCGCGACACGAGAAGCTCTGTATAGGTATTTACCTAACTCATACAATCCCATGTCACCAAATTCAACGCGTTCCATAAGAAATGTTGAACAAAAATTAGAGTGACTCTTATTCTTACTGTGATGAAATGTCGGTAGTTTGGCTACGTTTACTGGAGATTGGCCACGGCCCTTCTGAATGCATCACCATTCGAAGAGGCCCATTTCGTGCGCGCATGAATGGGTCAAACCAATCAAAACATATTTGTGTTCTTCATTGATAACTAGCTGGATTATCCTCCAAATCGCTGAAATCTTATGTCCTATAACCTCACAATAGATTTCACTGCACACTTGGTCCCTGTTCCTCACCCGATTAGCCAGGCGGCTGCAATCTGTACAGCTTGAAATCAATCCAAAGTTGACCTTATTTAGTAGCCAAATGGGAGAGTGAAAAAATTCCACACCACAACACAATCGAAAGCCAGGATTTTATTTCAAAAGGTTCTTTGCGTCAGTTCTCGGAAAACGTGGACTACATAGGATTTTAACAAACAAGCCGAAGTACAAACCAGATGCAGCGAATTAAGTTAGATTACATAAGAACAGGGAGAGGAGAGAAAATGCACCCTCCAAACCATACACTGGCGATAACACCTCAATTGGCGATCAAACATCTGCTATCCACATGTCAAGCTTGGATAACACACCGTAAACCATTGATGCATTCAGATACTCAGATAGCCAGAATGCTGTTGAGTAGTGTCGTATACATCGCCACCAATTCTCGAAAAGTACGTAGAGATCGTGGAGACATAAATGGGGAAGTTCGCCTATTGCCCACATCAAAGATGATTTCTGGGCCACACAAGACACTTCTCGTCCACTAGGACTACATAAACCGGTGGAAACGGACCGAGCCACTTAAGAGCCACTGATTACAAGTCAAAAGTTCACATTTCTAAATGCCTCTCGCTAATGGGAGGAAACCCTTTCAAACGGGGATTGTAGCAACCAGGACACGATTTTGCTATAAAGTGTTTATTGCTCTCCAATCATGTGGTTTAAAAATACTGAGGATTTACACGAGGATAAACTGCCCAAAGGAGTGATCATCATCATCGTCGTCATTATTATCATCATCATCATAATCACCATCATCATCGGCACCATAACCTCAGTGTTCAACCGTTATGCTTTACCGCCACACAACCATGATTATCTTGAAAGCCCTATCGTGAATAAAACAATAAAAGTGGATGCACAAAGGATTTAATGCTAATCTACCGCAATCATTCCGAGGTACCTACACATACAAACACTCATTCAGGCAATCTGGGCAGAAACTGACAACAAGAGCCCATTGACAGATTTCTAGCCATATCTTGCAGTGTTTCCAATCAGACGCAGCAGGGGTCATGAGGTCCCACCATGGAAAGCAAGTCGCATCGATGCCACCCAGGCTTTTCGTGAACTCTTCCATAAAGCCCTGCCAGGTCAAAGCTTGGCCGTCTCTCTATTTCCGCAATTCTAAAGTGGGCACGGAAAACAGCACTCTCTTCGGCCGACGATAGTTCGGCTTGCTCACTACATTGGCTAACTAACGCAGCTGCTGGCGCTGGGCACATTCTCCCAGGAAACTCCCCGTTGCAGAAGTCCAACACTCCCTTCCTAATTGTTTCGTTACGGATTCACCAAAGTTAACTAGCTACGGTTCTGAGAAAACGGTTGTCGAACATCTGAAGACGCCTCAGATCAGCTGATCCAACAAGCAAAGTCTAGCAGCCGTACGACAAAACAGCCCACGCTGTAGCCTGGTACACTCGTCCCTTGAGATTCAGGGATATGCCGCTTTGACGCCACGACTGCCCCAAATTAGCAAATGCGACAGGAGCCTCCGAACGCTTCACAAGTTCGGGTACTTCCCATTGCATTGTACGTGGCGTGTTCAGTGACCCCACCTCCGAAGCAAGACCTTAAAAGTTGTGCGTGCAAAACTCATGCCGAAGGATGGAATGACATTGGTCATTTCCTCCATATATACCTGCAGATTCTTCGTCTCTTCGAACATGAGAACGATTTTCGTCTGCCTATTTCAGATCAAACAGTTTTTCCTTCTTAGCTATTTGAACACCAGGACTGTGAGAACCTTACAGCTCATTACCTCATCAATCACGAAATTAAATAAGGATGCACGGAGTGGGAACATTTGACGGAAACCACTTTGTGTACTGAATCTTTCCGAGGGCTCTCCGTGTACACCCCTACGCCCGAAAGAACTTATTATGTTCGCAAACTTTAGGGGGTATTTCTTGATGGGCAAGTGAGTTAATGAGAAGAGACCGGTTAATAAAATCGAATGTACCCTGGAAATCCAGAATTGCTATAATTTTGAATTGTTTGTATGTATGGCGTTGTTCTAGCACCTGATGGAGTGTGAAGATTTGGTCAACTCATTCCCTACCAGGCCTGAAGCCCCCTTGCTGCTCTCGAGTCAGTGTTTCATGAGCCACCATAAGGGGATGAAAGACAAATGACGTCAACATCCTCGTTGCAACCGGAATCAAGCTGATACCCATGTGATTAACGCACTTACTAGGAGCCCCTTTTTGAATGCTGGTACTATTGTCGACTCTCCCCAATTGTCTGGGACACTTTCCTTCCCCAAAATACACGCAAACAGATCAGAGAAGCGCTGACTTAAGACTGCATCCCATTTTTGAACAATACGATGGGAGATTATCCGGACCAGGAGTCCGGTGGTGCTTGAGAAGACAGATGCAGTCAAAGGGGGTTCTAAGTTCATTGTCTAAGGCTCTACGTCAGCTGTGGGCCCTTCTTATGGAGTAACCAGGTCTACCATGTGGTTCCAATTTTCATATCCTATCAAAAAGGGACTGATCAGGTTAACAAACCAAGGGATTGTTATCTCTATCATAAATACTTATTGTCAATCCTCAAGCTCAAACTCATGAGACAAGCTTGAATGTCGTTTGAAGTCTCAGAGTGCTAGAAAAAGAGCAGATTACTTAGAAAAATAGAAGTTCCCACGATGTTAATATGCCACTGTCTGGTCTCCACTGTCCATGCGGACAAGAAAATCTTCACCGTCATTCGCTTTGCCGGGACTGCTTAAGACGGCGCTGTTCTGCTGGCTTTAAACCTGAATGTGTGAGCAACATGGTCGTGGTAGAATAATCCGAAGGTGCACGGCAATTAAAAAGCTGTTGACAATGGTGAGCACATTCATTGTGCTAGCTAGATGCATTTAACCACATTCAAGTAGTCTAACTAACGTGGCTGCAAATCTCCAGTTCCCAGCATACACTGCCGGCGGCCCCTATCAAAGCACACCAAACAGCGAATCGCCGGCTATGGAAAGCACTGCCAGAACCAATATGCGACTTAAAAACCTACAAATAACCACACATATGCAGTCGAATTTTGTTGCATTTAGATGACGCGCCATCTGTTGTCAAAGAGAATCAGTTCGATATAGCGTCATGGGCCAACTGGTCTAGACAACATAAAAAATGGCGAATCACCAGCTAAGCAAAGCACTGGTGGAACTCATATCAGGAAAAAACAGGAGTTAACCTACGATACACGTTCAAAGTCGTTTCGAGTTGTGGTCCGTCGAAGTAACTCCGGGTCCCTGAGACAGCATTTATTAAGTACTGAAGGTTGGAATAATGTGCATAGCAAGAACTTAGATGTCGGTGAGACTGTTCTGATTCTCCCGACCAAATTGTCACAGAACGGATATTTCTCATTGTTTATACGCCACTCGTCTTTCCGTGTGACTCTAGTCGGTTTAGAGCAATTGTACTCTAGTAATAACCAAGTGTGACAGTTGGCGAAATGTCTCATTCAAACTGAGGAGGGCAACGCAGCCTATCGGTGGCATTTGTCACTGCATGTGAATTGTCCTTTACCTTGTGAATACGGAAGTACACATCGGCCGTTTCTGAGTTGTACCAAAGCTATCAATCTCAAGTGATTCACCAATATCACGCTTAGGGGTCTCCTTTATGAAATTTTACGCACGGCAAAGCCTCATCCCAATCAACGACAATGGTCATCTAACTTCTCACGTAAACATTTGACTCATCATTCATTCATCTGTCCCACACGTCTGACCTTGCATCTTTCCACCTATCTTTCACAGGTGCAGATACGACTTCATCCCTGTCTCAGCAACATGGCGCGGATCAGCCGAAAAGCGATCTCCAAATAGGACGGGAGGCAAATGTGCTGCTTTTGACCCGCACGACTGGGCAGACAACAAAGCCTTACACCTGCGACTTGTGTGGAAAATCATTTCCAGATTCGGCTCACTTGCGGCGTCATGCTGGCGTCCATACGAAGTTGAAAAACTATCCGTGCGATTGTTGCACCAAGCAATTCAAGTATGAATCGTCCCTGAAGATCCACAAACAGGTCGTCCATCCAGACAATGACACGGACGACAACATCGCAAACCACGTATGTGAAATATGTGGAAAACGGTCGTCATGCCGACGAGTCAAAGAAACCCATATGCGCGTGCACACAAATGAAAAGGCATATATTTGTCATGTATGTGGACAGTCGTTTACTCAATCAGGTAGCCTCATGCGCCACGTCCGTCGCTTTCACGCCGAAGCGTAGACAACCATCTCAGTGTGAACCGTTTGCTGTGAGGCGGTGTCTTAAAGGACAGGGTGTTTCGCACTTGCCATGAACACTTTGAACACTATGCCAGTCCCCTTCATCTTGAATTGCATGTTTGTTGTAAGAATAATTTTGTAATGGTTTGTGTTTCGCCCTTACCGGTATCATACGGTGCATTGATGTGATAATTCCTGGATCTGTACGCAGGAGTCAAGAACTTAGGGGTTATTTAATCTTTTGGTGACATTGGTCGGAAGAAGGGGTTACTCAACTGTACAGCAATGGCCGAAGGTTATTTAGTACAGTGTACACATGAACTGCACGAACAAGCGAGGGTCTAAGAGTATGTCAGGATGATTTTTCGGCAGCTTAACTGCGGAAACCTACCAATCTGCTAGAGCCTTAAATGAGCTCCTTTTGATCAAAATGGCGGGAATTGATAGCGAACCAATTTGAACCGACAGGCATGTACAACAGACTAGCCTATTTACATCGCATGCATTATCGCGCTTGGGCTTGTGGTTGTATTGACACTCAAAGTACGTGTAAACCGACATGATGAACTGTTTGTTACTGGCGCACGAGACTTGCTTAAACCAGTTTGGGTGTTGAAGCATGCTGCTTAATTCACCTATCCGAAAGCGAACACATATATCCTGCAAAGCCAGGATTGTATGCCTGACATAGTCTACGTAGCAATCTGGCCAAGTATTCGGAACTTTCACACCGAAATATATTACTTTAAGACGTTACAGTCAGTTGTGTTTTAATCAGGGAGTTTTTTACCGGGAAAACTCACTTTAACCCACATCTTTCAACTAGTATGTTGCGTGAATACTGGAGTGCAATTTCCCTTCGGTCCATGCAATCTCTACAATTCAACCCTGGAAATAATTTCCAGAACAAGGCCGCTTCTTGTTGACTCTCCTGAGGATATTTGATGCGCCCCGTTACTAAGTTCCATGGATATGTACTTCCGGCTCAAAAACTATCATCAGCACATTTCCCACCGTGTCCGAGTTTGTGCGGGCATGACGGATGGGGTACACTCAAAACAACTACCCGGGTGTGACCGAGCACACGAGGAAACCAGCGTAGATGGTCGTAGACACAATGTGAGAACGTGATGGACCTGGTTTCCGAGCATGAAAACCAACCTATCTAGCTCCCAAATGCAGATCCGCACGCACATTGTACAGACAGAAAGAGTGTCCTGCCGTGGTAGCCTCCTCAAGGAGCGCACGAGGACACAAGTTGAAAAATTCAACTTCAAACTTTGGATGATCGGTAATTAGCACATGAGGAGTACCAGAAACACTCATGAAGGACATGAGTACACATGAATAAGGTGGTCCCACGCACACGCGCACGAAGGTCTCTTCGAATGGCCGTAAATGCTTGGAGGGTCATTCCAATCTCGACAAGTAGCTTAACAATAACCTGACTAGCTGCCAGTAAACGCGGTCGGGCTACCAACATTTCAGTGTATTACTAGCATCATGTGCTCTATTTATTGTTCAGCCTTGATTGTGGAATGCTTTGAACTTGGCGACATAAGATTGGATGAATTAAGTAGATATCAGTATAGAGTTCCTCGCGCCACGGAGAAGTATTTTGGTATTGTCCTAGAAGTCTAGTGGGAGTGTGCTACTCTGACCGGGAAGAGTTGCACTTCTTCGAATAACAGAACATCAGCTGTATCCCCTTGGGTTGTTTATTTGTGGGCCCTACTGGTTGTTGAGCTGAAAATCGTGGACTGATACACTCAAAATGTTTTGAAGGGATGAGTGAATACGACTATGACTGTGAATGACTCACACTCCCTAAATACGGCTAGGCGCATTCCTTGAATTCCCATCAAACTTATGTGCTTCTTGAGCACTAAACTCCACCCAATGCAAAGGATATGCTCGTTTGTAAATAAGTTTGTTGTTGCTGGCAGACTCAGTTGGATCTTCTTTTTATATTATGCTTTGCCGTTTGTGTATACTTTGGTGTTCATTTAGGACATACTTTTGACAGAAACTGGGAGATTGCGATTGCCTGATAGGCCTCTCAAAGGTATCAACCCTGCTATGAGAATGGATAGTTGAGGTCCTATTTAGACACTCAAAAGACATTTCCGATCGCGCTGGAATACCAGATGTCTTTTGGTACCTGTACGCTTTTCATACCATGTAGCGAAAAGACTCATAAAGTAGTCAAGGAGGAATCTTTAATTGCCCCCTTTACTGAAGCTGTTTGTTCTTTGACGGTCTTAGCTGGCCATTGATCTGTCCTACGAACTTGGCAATTAACTTGCAAATGCTTCGTCCTCAGTCGAGAAGACATCGTCAGTGTGTAGTTGACGACGATGTCTCATCTCGGTTCCAGCGTCATTTGTATAGGCCCATTCTTAAGGGCTGGCAGATATGTTCCCTGCTCATTGCCGTCATGTGCAATACCTACAGTGAACTCGGCCGCCTTGGGTCACACACTCTGACATCTCTGTTTAAACCGCGACGCCTAGTTCATCTGGCAGCCTGAAGCGTTCACACTCTGAAGCGAATATCCCGTCCTTTAGTTTATTATATAAAACACTAATACTCTATTCGTGATTATGAATATAACAGCTTTATCGCTTCGACAAGCCAGAATAACTCACAATGCAACGGCATTTCGATCGGATTTTCCGGTTAGTAATTATCGCAACAGCGAACGCCTTCAGAATCTCGGATCCAAACGGAGTACTTCGGCGAACCTCTTGATGTCTATGTAGACTGTGGAACCATGTACCCCAAACCGCTTGTCTTGTTAGGCGGTCATGCGAGGGCGAACATTTTCGTAGACTGTAAGCCCGATCCCAAGTCTAATGCGTGATCATCCGCCAATACACCGGGGAGATTGAATCCTCTCAGAATGGATCGAACGAGCACCACGTTGTAAAATCCCCGAGGTTACGTATTATTAGTAGGAAATTACAACAGCGTATTAACTAAACGCCTTGTACTGTACAACTTGAGGTCCATTCCTGAACAAAAACAATTGAATGCACGCTTATTCGAGAACCGCATTTAAGGATCATCACTCCTTGGTCTACAATCCGCCGAAGTTCAGTCCGACGAAGGTAGATATATACGACATGAAAGTGTATCGTGCTGTGAAATCTGGGAACAAGTTTTGTGTGTCTTCTCGCCTTTGCTGGCATGGATCCTATTTGTTTTGAGATGTTTTAACCAATCACTCAGAGACGGATAGATCAAATTATGGATATTGGGGAGCGAAGTTTTGACCTCGGAATCGTGGTATGTGGGTGTCTGACATTGAGTCCGCGATTAAAGAATATAGGGATCATAAATTGCAAACAGCATAATACCTGTATAGACGTAATACACTATTTATAAGGTTGCTGAAAATTCTTTGACAGCCCACGACTGGTTTCGCCCTTCTTGGGGCTCATCCAGTATGCACAGTCACCGAGTTTCCGTCAACCTTATGATCTACTTGAAACCAAATTGAACAGAATTAGCGAAATACACTCGCAAAACAAGCATATTACCTGTTCTCTTTGAAGGTAAACCTGTTGGCTCAGCAGTTGGATTTCTTCATCCACGCATACTGATCAGGTACGTTAAAGTTGGCTTCACTTAAATCGCTGGCTTTCTTACAGTAACATGCATGCTGCCAGGAGGCATCTTGATTTGCGTTGCGCATGACAGGTCATAAACAGTGATGTATTCCGAGTTGAAGCTATCATTCAGCTGAGTCAGTCAAGTCAGTTTATGCGTGCGTGCATGCGTTCGTGCTGGAATCTTCATCGTTAGTTGAGTTCAAATCGCCGTGTCGGAAAAATAATTCCTTGGCATAACAAAAGAACTAACGCTCACATTGACTTATTCTTCGCGCGTCATCATTCTCGTTTCTCTCCTAACCTGGTTCGCCAAACCATATTGATTTTGGAGTATATAATCTGCTGTCCTATGGCATCCACTTGTGTAGTACTCCCCAAAAATCTACTCATGCACGCTCTGCTGCCTAGCTAAATTTAATTCCGATTTTATCCGCAGTCGCCCGAGAAGAGCTAGTCGAAGTGGTAGATAGATTTGTTCACGTGGGCAGTGGCATAGGTTCCGGTGGACTAGCTGAGGATGAAATTACTTCTTGAATCGGGGAGGTCAGGTCCGAGACCTATGGTCTGACTTGACCTCAGTGCTTCTCTCAAGGGCAGGGATTATAAAGCGGCAGTGCGATCCGTACTGCTTTATAGATCAGAGACATGGCTTGTACGCGCAGAGGACATACGAAAGATGTCAGTGCCTGACCATCGGTGTCTCCGAAACATTGGTCGGGTTTGGTGCGAATATCAAATTAGCAGTAATGAGGTACGCCAGATGGCCTTAGGAAGAAGGAACACTCCTACGATAGATGAATTACTCACACTTCATGCATTACGCTGGTTAGGACATGTATTACGCCTGCCGGAAGACCGCCTGCCTCGCAGAACGCTTTCCGCCCAGCCCTGTGCTGAGTGGAAGTGACTGAGAGATGGACAGTGTATGGCCTGGCTATGAAATATAAAGACATTAACCAGTAAAATGAGTAGGGTCGACAACTGCCACCTCCCTGGATGGGGACCCCGTGGCTCAACTCACCAACAGTTAATGACACCGCCATAAGTGGTGCGATTGCGCAGTCAGTGGCGCACATGCATCAAAGCTATCACTATCAATACGTAGCTACTAAGTTCCCAAACTAACCGAACATGTCATTGTCTCCAATGCTTGGCTGTCTCCCAGGCTCTCCAAATTTCCGGTGATGAAAACTGTAGCAATTGGTACCGATTTACCCATCGTACAAGGTTTATAGCTGGGAAATTGTACTAATTGATTGACCCGAGACTGTAACCCAACTCAAAGAACTGGGGTTGTGATGTTTCTGAAGTTGCCGCTGTCTAACTAATACGAATGGATTGGTTTTCTTGGTACCCTTGGCATAACTGTTGCATTGTTGCCCTGCATGAATCAGTTTTCCATTATCGAGCCGTTCTTTTCTGCAATTGAAGCCGCCTGGACTGGTAGCCAAAGAGCAGACAACGCGTCACTCGTTGACCAAAGAACTAGGCGAAAGCTTTGGTTTGATTCCCTGCAGAGTTGACCGACACGGTTACATTGTTGACACAAATGAGTACGATACGGGCGGTAAAGCATCAGAAGCGATTGGAGAACAGCATACACGGGAACACAATGAGCACAAGATATAAAGTTGGGCCTGGTTACTCGGTCGACCAATGCTATATCACTGAGATAGGAAGTCGAAAACTTTGTGGAGGAACCCAAATTCGCCGAGCGACGCGTTCGTTGGTCGACTTATTCCGGTGTTATCAACCAAGCGACCAATATCAGGATTTTGGATTGTGTGCCCGAGGTGTGTTTTAATTAAAGTTCTTCGCGAACTGTGCTTGCTACGCCAGCATGCAATACGACGCCTTTTGTGGATAACCGGGATATGTTCAGCCACTTACTCCGATGGTAAACATCGATATTCGTTCGTCAAATATTGAACAATGTTTTGAAATGCTTTCTTTAAAATTAAGTCACAATACTTCTGTGGAAGACTTTTGCTGCATATAAAGTTTGTACCGGGAGATGCGCTTTAGCAGTTTCATCCCGCTTGGCTGCATCAACTATGAGAATGCCTCCGTGGAGTTGATACCAGGAAGGAAGCGTCATACCATGATCCACATCCTAATGGAACGCATGAATGCTAGTTGCCAAAGTCTTCCTCAGTTTTTGTTTACACGTGACGCCTACACGTGATGTGCTCACGGCTGTTAGTCACCAGTACTGGACACGGGAGAGCATTCTCGTATTCTGTCTGACAAAAGTTTTGTCGTACCTTCAACTTATAATACGACACGAACACATGAATAAGTAAACACAGAAGCTGCTTGTAGAACTTGCCAGATTGTGCTTCAACTGAAGCCTAACAGTGCACTGGAACCGAAACTCCAGCACGTTCAGGTGCACAGCAGCGGCAGCTTATATGACACACATGGCCCTTAATCACGCTGTTTTCCTTGTTGTATCGAGATATCAAATCAGTTGCAGAAACCGCACCAAGCTCAATGTTGGAGGAACCAAAAGGAACCTATGCGAGTGACGTAGCCATCAGATGACATGATCCCCCATTTTGATGACAATATATGGAAACCATGTATGCCACAATTTCGATTTGAAAAGGCAAAAATCTTGCCACTCCGCAACCAAATTCATTGACTTGCACGTTGAACTGCGCCGAATCTGTGCACCACTGCGTGCAAAGGACCGGTGGTTAAGCCGTGATACTCAAACGCAACCAAACCTCTGACAAGACCACAGAGATACATCAGCGTGGGACCCAGATGAATCCAAAACGGAGCTAAATCCACCAACGACCAGTGGATGAGAGTAGAAGCGGCCGATCTCAACTGTTATGTGGAAACAAACCAACCAACACTGGTTGGTTGGGCCGACCAATGGAACTGATCAGTTAAAGAGCCAGTCCAAAGTGTTGACCAGCAGAACGTGTATTATCACAGGCACGTTACCATTCAGCGTACAACCACTAAAGCACCTGTACCCACCTCTTTACACGGAGTAACGGACGATGTGACGTCGATTTTGGGACACTAATATGCAGTGACATCCACCAAGGCAACATTAACGTCAGAAGACAATTGGTGCTTGAAGCTAAATACTATCCCTGGGATAACGGAACGAATAAAACTGAGGGTAAAGCTTGCATGTAATTTGACTTGCAAACAGGCGAGAATAGAAAAATACGTACCTTCGACAAAGTCGAAGAAAGCTAAAACGTGCAATAATGGAAGTGGAAAACAGGCGGACATAAACGAGATAATCGTCCGGGCCAACCAGATCGCAAGAGGGAATTCGATGTAATCTGAAAGTCAAAGTAAACAAATAAAGTAGCACGTCTTTCGGTGGCGTACTGTTAGCCAATTGAACTACAGTGACAAGTTATCGCCCTCAGTGCGCAACCACTCGGATTCCTATTCCATCAGAACCGTTAGACACCAGTAAACCGGTTAAGTCACCTTTTCTTGCACGGCATACTCGTGACCGAACCCAGTGGAATCAAACGACCCTCGTTAAACGGTGAATAGCTGAATAACGAAGAAATGGTTGGCTGTCTATCAGTGTCATGATTAGTCACCTAGTAGTTGTGTCCAAAGTAGCGCGAGTTTTCTGATGATCATTGTTCCAACGAGCAAAACGGAGCAACTAAACGATTAGGGATGCATGCGTCGTGGACGATTTTGCCAGAAGGCACGTGTTTTAGAAGGTAATACCCTAAGAAATTATTTGTTAGTGATTCTTGCTGGGCGGTACACGGTTTCTAGAGTTGGGAAAACGAAACTGGAGCTGACTGATGGAGACAATTGGTACTGCAAGGCCCAGTAGGGTTTTTCGAATGTTGGAACTGCGTGAATTGGAAGGATCTGTCCGTCAGGGAAGACCATGTTTATCTGTGGCTAAAAATCCAACTTCATTATTCACCGGTGGCTAGATCTTGCTTAGTTTCAAGCAAGTCCCTAATCATATCGATACACCTATTGATTCTTTTCTCCCATTTTTATTGTGTAAAGCGTGATTCCTCGTCTTGATGTTTCCGCTATTGAGCCTGTACCGCTTTCCTCGTTTAGATCTGAACATAAACCGCTCTTTGAACTTGTCATAGCACGTCTTGTTTAAATCACCGCATGGGCTTCGCCATTTCGTGGTCACCTTGCTTTGGGTAGGTGTGAACTTTGGGATCCCGTTTGGAATTAGAAGTTCCTGAACCGGTGTATAGAAGCCGAAGTAATCCCATGATATGAGGTTTGCACAGTTCTATTATTTTATTATTGTATTCACAGTACCGCATTTTTTGATAAATCTCTATTTGAACGGTTTTACTTTTGAGGTTTTGCGCTTAACTTAACGTGGACTAACTGGGTGCTGGAAACAATCAGTGGTACTCAAACCTCTAGTACTCAAATCCCTAGTATTCTGTGGATCCCGGACTTTTACCCGAATTGAAATTTTGGAACATTTGGAACCAATATGGTCAGAACACGAAGTGGTAGTTTACTTCAGGGTTTGTCAAACCCTGAGGTTGAGAACTTAGTGAAAAGTACTTCTGATCTCTTTGTTGATTACAACACTCCTGTTCCTCAGCCTCTTTGTTTCTCGACATTCTCCCCTAGGCCAAGCATGGCTGGTAATGTAAGGTCGGGTAGAGATCCAGTCAATGGTATGTTAGAAAATGAGATACAGAAGGAAGAGATTACAACAGAGATGGAGTTAGAGATTAGAAAACGGAAGTTGGCGTCTCGAAAAAAGCCAGTTGCCAAGCTCAGCGACCGTCTGATCAACCACCAGAAGATGCTGTTGGATTATGTGTTCTCCGTCAACGATAGGTCGAAAGCAGATGACTGTGAGTATGGATTTTCATCCAGTCGACGGAATGTCCAGAAGTTTTCGCAGAAGTCAACCGAGAAGAAGTGCAATGCCCACGGCCTTCTACAAATCTGCTTAGGAAGGATGTCGCAGCCGGGATTCTAACCACGGCGCATGAAACTGATGGACCGCAAGCTGACCGCTGCTCCACGGCGCTCGCTGCTGACTTGCCGAAAATAGAGATGAATAATTCGAACAGTACTCCTATGGGATTTTGTGAGGTTATGAAAGACTTAAATTGAGCACAGCTGATCGACTATCTGGCAATAGTAGCAAGTTGATGTGCCTTCTCCACTATTGCTGTGATGAGGCGAAAGAAACCAAAGCACTGTTTTCAACGGGACATGTCTTCGAATTTTCTTATGAAACCACACTGCGTAAGGCCACAGCCGGAAGGCAGCTACTGCAGAAACGTTTGCTGCGGCTAAGTGTTCCCGGTGGCATCGAAGGCAATGTGCATCTGATCAGGAATATACGATTTGATGCTTTGGAGTCTGACTTGCTCAAGGCCTATCCGGAGGCATTGAAAATCAATTTGAACCGGAGACATGACAACCCCTGCGAAGGGTCTGTAAATGTCGAGTTTCCATTTGTTGCCTCTGTAGAAGTGCATGACATTGAAGGGCCCGCTACATTTTGGGAGCCAGTTCTTTGTGGAAATTCACACGGGAAATGAATGAGTGCCGGAAAAGCAGCTTAAGGTGAACCAAGCAACTCCAAAACCATCCGAAAATCCTGAGGCTCCATCTCAACTTGGCAGTGTTTCTGAAAGGGTAGGCGAAGGTGAGGGCGATGAGTCAGATGATGACGTCCAAGTACCATGGAACTCTGGAATAGATAAAACTGAAGGTCCTGTGAAGAATGAATAATTAGCCAGTGAAGAGGACAACGACTATGCGGATGAGGATGATAAAGATGAGATCTTTGGGTCAGCAGAGGGGATAGAGAATGCCAGCAATTAGGAGATACCTATGAGAGAGACACAAGAAAGGGGTAACTCAATTCCATCCAAACCCAGCTTGGAAGTCACTACAGAAGATATCGTGGTTCCAAACGGAAGAGAGACGGAGCTTTTCTCCTCAAGGGGGCAGAGTTTTCAGTAACGGAGGTCGTGGTTACCCCAATCGTGGAGGTCACGATAGCGGTTTCGGGAGTCTAAGAGGGGAGTAGCCTGTAGCCACATGGATGTTCTAGATGTTTGGTTGTAAGGCCCAACCTTTCTACGAATTCCAGAGCACATGTGGCCCAAATTAATGTTAACGACCTAGCCGATTATAAACCGGGCCTCGAAAT
Organism: Opisthorchis felineus; assembly: GCA_004794785.1. Taxonomy (NCBI): domain Eukaryota; kingdom Metazoa; phylum Platyhelminthes; class Trematoda; order Opisthorchiida; family Opisthorchiidae; genus Opisthorchis; species Opisthorchis felineus. Next base: position 192,155 of record SJOL01007473.1, on the reverse strand, counting down.
CGAGCAGAATAACGTTATGAATACTACAGTTTTGGAAAAATAACATTTGACAAACTGTTCTCCTACTATTCCTAATAGGCTAGGCTGAAACGAGCCATAGTGTGGACGATGCGATTCAATTGTACCTCCTCATAAAGTCGAACAAAGAAGCGAAGATTGTGCTCACTCGTAGCGCTCCGCGGCTAGAAGAATTGAGAACAGCAGGATATTCAGTATTGCAATACGTACAACGGCACGCATTCAGCAGGTATATAATTCCCTCACCAAAAGATCAAGTCCTGATGAGACCCAAAATTTGAAGTTGGCCAACTCGTTGCGTAAACATTCTCCAACGCTTCTTGAAGCTCTAATACGTGTCGGAGGAAGGAGGCAACATAGTGGTATGTCCCAATCCCGCAGACATTCCATCATACTTACTAGTCGACATCCCGTGACACATTGCTTGATTGGACACTGCCATGAGTTGGAAGGACATATGGGCACGTCGCATGTTCTAGCTGTTATGCATCAGAAAGTTTGAGTTGTCAAAGAGGCAGCCGCAGTTAAAAGCCTGTGCGTAGGCGTTTGTTATGCAAGGTAAGGTCAGTGAAGCCAGCGAAACAGTTGATTGCTCCCTTACCAGCCTGCACAGTTAGACTTGATTACGCTTTTGCCACCACCGGAGTGGACCAAATAGATCCCTTTTGTACGCGACGGACAACAGTAGAGGGTCATGGGAAGGTGGGCTTGCCCAGTTGTGGCTGACGAGAGTAACTGTTCAGCTGGCAGTGGGGGAGCTGGTGCATCTTGCACAGGAGTTGGCCGAGGCACCACTGGCCACAGTCTCAGGAGAAGAGGGACGATCCAACAGCGGAAGACCTGCAGACCAAAGTCGACCGATCAACCGAACAGCTTGCCATCACCCATACAGGATCGCAGAGGCACGCTCGAACGAGCCAATTCTATAGCTGTGACATGCCTGGCCACTGGAAGAATCAATGTCACCGTAACCAGCCACCTGTCACTAGTTACTCCTTGGCTTGAACTTTTTTTCCCGGGTGGGACACGATCAGTGCGGTGACACAGGTTACGATACAGACCGTTATTGAGATAGACAGAAAGGGAGAGCAGTGCCTAATCGATACAGGGGCATGAGGAAACGAAGCTGAAGGTAAACTGAGCGCGCCAGCCGTGAGGGCAGTGGGTGAATACCGACTGAAAATTGACTGATTGTCAATGTACTCAATGCGCCCAGGCGACGGGTCGGTGCAGCACGAGTTCCTGCTCAGCCCAGACATTGAGCAGACAATTTTGGAAGTAGATTTCCTTAAGAGCACAGAACCCGTGGAGGACCTAAAGCGGGAAAAACTAGTGACAAAGCGTAGCTCAGTCAAGCTTGAAGTTTACCCAGGCATTGCCGTGAGCAAACTTTGGGTCCGAAAGCTTCCGTCTTGTAACGTGCCGTCAGTACAGTCCGTGGTCGAGGAATACTCCGAACTGTTCACAGGCGATGAAGATCCGTTTGGCTTCTGCTCGTGGATCGAACACGATGACCCATTCTCATTCTAACGCATTTGACCTTAAGGCCCCGCCAGCTACCGCTTCATCTACGAGATGAGGTCTATAAACATGTTCAAGCGATGTTGGAAAGTGGCATAATCGAGGAAGTCAGTAGCGCGTACAACTCCCTGGTTGTGCTTGTGAAGAAGGCGAACGAGAACTACTGATTTTGCGTGGATTTCCGGCGTTTGAATGAACTGACTGTAAATCGAATTGTAGCTGTCCCTTCGGTTGGGTATATTTTTGATTCGCTCCAGCAATCCCGATATTTCACAATGTTTGGCTTGCGCTCCGGATATTGGCAACATGCTGTCAAGTCAGAGGACCGAGAGAAAAAGGTGTTCACGGTTGTGGACAATCAATATCAATTTAGACGGATGTCGTTTGGTTCGCCGGGGCACCATTCACATTCCGGTGCTTGATGCTTCATTGAACGAAGTGACTAAGAGTGTTGCCGTATACTGACACGATATTGTTGTGTACATCAATTCGGAACCAGAGCATGCAGCTCACTTGAAAGCCGTGTTGAAGCGTATTCGGGAGGCTGACCTGCGGATAAATGAAGCCAAGACGCAGCTTATTCAAAGTTCGGTGACACTTCTAAAGCATAAAGTGGGCCACGGAGAGGTTGACCCACTGCCAGAAAACCTGGCAAAGATCCAGGGCTGTTCTGTCCCCAATTCAGAGCGGTCCCTACGGCAATTTCTCGGGCTAGCAGCATACTACAGCCGGTTTGTCAAGGATTTCAACACGGTTGCTACTCCACTGTATGATTTGCGGTGTCAAAATCGGGGGTTCAAATGGACAAAGGAAGCGCATGAGGCGTTTGAACGTGTCAGATAGTGAATGCTGAAACCTTGAAACTGCCCAGGAGAGATAATTACTGTTGTGACAAATCCTAGTGACCGGGATATCGGTGCAGTCCTAAAGCAGAGGAAGCGGATCATCGGATATGCCAATTATGTCCTGACTAACGTTGAGCAGTAGTACTCGACCACAGATAAAGAACGTTCAGCAGTCGTCTGGACCCTGAATAAGTGTAGGCCATAATTTCTGGGACAAAGGTACCACGTCGAGATCGATCACAAACCCATTGAATGTGCCAGGATCATCAGACAAACTTGCGGAAAGATTGCGCGCTATGCACTCCGGTTACAAGAGTAGTACTTCACAGAACGGCGTGTGCCGGGGATATGGGCCCACCAGGCTGATTGGCTGTCAATACCAAGGTCTGGAGATGTAGCTCCTCAGATTCCGATCGGCGCCAATAACCTCGCCGTCGAACTGGATCCCTTAAGGGTGGTGCATCTACAACGGCAAGATCCCGTACTACGGAAGGTTGCAGCTGCCTTGTTGAGCGGAAAGCGCATTGAGAACGCGGAGGGAGACAGAGAACTGAAGACTTTCCAGGAGAACTTCGATAGGCTGAGTCTGAGTGAAGCTGGCATAATATTCCGGGACACCAACGATTCGAATGTCGTACTGCGCGCGATGCCTCGCGTCTTCAGATGGAAGCTGACCGTAGAATGCCACGAGATGGCACACACGAGGAGCACCAGGACACACGACTAACTTCGACAGGGGGCTTGCTGGCCAGGAGTGAGATGTTCGATAGTGTAATATGTGGTGGCCTGTAAGCAGTGCAAGCTGATGAAAGGGCGAACGACAGGAGAAACTCACCCCAAAGAACATATCCCTGAATCAGAGATCGGCGAACTATGGCCAGTTGACGTCATAGGCCACTTTCCGATGTCAGCCAATGGAAATAAATATATCGTATTGACGACAGAGCACCTGTTGCGTTTGGTCGAAGCGGCAGTCGTACCAAATCAATGGGCGACGACGACCAGTTGAACGGTAATGCACCACATTGTAGCCAACCACGAGTACTAAAAATCATCCTAAAGGATCAGGGACCCTGCTTTGAGAGGGAGAAGTTTGAGTCGCTTGCAGAAGCTGGACACCAAGCGGCTAAGGACAGTATCCTACAACCCGCAAATAAACGGCCTAACTGAACGGAATGACCAAACGATTAAGGAGTGGCTGGCGGCCAATGGAGGTAAATGGGAAATGAACTTGCCAATAGTTTTGTTGGCAACTCGTGCGTTGATCCAGTCATCTGCAGGCAAGTCCCCATTCATTTTGATGTACGGTCAACATCTATGCCTTCCGATTGATCGAGAAATTGGGTTGTAACCGACAACACATCTGCCTCCGGAGAAGTTAGGGGAGGAAAGTAGGAAAGCTTGAGAAAACTTGACCGACTAGGCAGAAAACGGTGGGTAGGAAAGCACGACCATTCCCCATAAGCACAAAGGTCAAATGGAAATATCATAAGAATACCGGAAGGAGTGGACTGGGGTCACGAAAGTTAGGCGGTCGGTGACAAGGCCCGTCCGTCGTTACCAACCATTAAGGGAGCATTTATACATTTCAATACGGTGGAGTTTTCGAAAAAAAAGTAAACGGTGCCCAGCTTCGGTGTATACGGTGTGTACTACTGACGAAACATGCGAGTAGTCTATGGTCTGATGTCCAAGCTCCACCTCCGAAACCGATTGGAGTTGAAGGTTACTCGGTGAGCTATGGAACTGCTTCGCAGTGCTCGTTTATTATTGTTTTTTATTCAATGAACGTCCAGGAAAGTTCAAGAGGACGCTTGCGAACGCCCTTTTTTCAGAATATCTGTGCAGATGACATGTTTAATTCCTCGTCTAATGTCTTGTAACCGCATAGTTCGTGCTTCCTAATAAACAAAGTCACAGCGAAAAACTTTTCTCCTTTCGCTAATAGTGGCGAGCAAGTTGCTAGAAGGATTTGCTAAAGTTAACAGGGCAGTTCTAGTTTACTCAAGACATCTTGGTGATCCACCTAATTACAACGCTCTTTATGTTAGACTTTACATGTTTCCACTGTTAACTCTGTCATATTACTCTGTTACTCTGTCATGAGGACATATTCCAAGACCTAGAAAATGTCACATGTGACTACTTCAGCATCTGTTTACTTGTTGGCAATGCAAGGAACAGGCTGGTCAACACATACTTCAATGACCTAACTGGACTGGCGACGCAGCACTAATTGGAGACATGGACGAATGTTTACTTCGCATGTGCAGCGGAAGCTGACGACTGGTAAGTTCCATGGGATCTCACGTGATCCTTACTTTCATTAGGTTTTTATCTGAGTACATTTTTGTATTTACTATGCTATCCATCGATGAACTTCAGGAAACACCAACACCAACAATAGCTGAATAAATTTCATCGTTTGTGCGTGGTATTGATTGTGTTAACAACCTATGCTCAGTCGTGGGCATGACGACAATATTTGCCTGATGAATCGCAATTATCATGATTGATAATCGACCTCTGATCCCGTCTGATATGTGCTCAGGTATGGGAAGGGTGATTATATAAGTACTGTCCACCTGCACAGGATACAAATGGCCACCTCACGAAAAATATGCTCTCTCCTCAGAAATAACCCCTGGGTTTCTCCTTTTCTTGAGCAGAAAATTTTGTAGTAGATGATTCAGTCAACATCAGTTCACTTGGTGTGAATTGCTTCGTTGAAGAGTAGTAGCATTCTATTTTGTCTGCATGCGATTTATTTTTTAATACTGACCAATTATTTCAGATCCGACTGTATTGCGTTCAGCCAGAGTTCAGCCAGGGAGTTTGGATTTCCATCGATGTGCTTGAAGTGAACATATCCGAGAAATCCCAAGGAGCCTAAAATCAGTTTGCGATAATTATGAGCTTTTACTCGCTTTGATTGCAAGGCCGAACTTCGTTCATAGACTAAAGAACTGTAACGAATTTGAGCTCAAACTTTTAGAATGCGCTATCCAACACTTTCATTGGGCAACGGGTTCACCACCGATAACCGACGGAACTTCGGGTACAAGTTAAGTTTGGACACAATCGCGATTGTGTGTAAATGTCATTCATAGTATATGTATGCGAGGACGAGTAAAAATAATGATCGTACGCAACTGGCTGATTCTTTTTGTTGTTGGCAGATAAATCACTCCATAAATACGAATAAATGAAAACGGAGCGAGGTTACTCAACCAGTTCGTCGTATCCCTAGGCTTCGAGGAATGGTGGTGGCGTCAATGATGTCAGTAACTTCCGTACGCATACCCTCAGTTATTGTAGGTCAGTCAAACAGCCTGAATCAGAGCTAAAGATTCAGGATTGTCGTTTTTGTTAAATGTAGCCCTTGTGAGTATACTCCCCTAAACCGATATCCTATTTTCAGCAGGTTAAAATTTGGTCTTCAAATGGAATATGGGGCTGAAGGAAACGATGGTACTAGGCCTACTTTATGAGCCCCAAGACGGTCGAAAGCGGCATGTGGTCATCGAAGTATTTTCAGGAATGCTGGTTTGTTTCTAGAAATTCATTCGCCGTAATTTTCGATCCGATTTCATCTGCACTTCCAACCACAAGTAGACTGCGCTGGAAAGACAAAATTGGTAATCCTCCTTCCTTGTTCACCTGATACACTAGACTTCAGACTGCAAGTGTTTCTATGTGAGTCGACCGAAACAACCCCTTCCCTTGGCGTGTTATTTGCACCCACATAGTCTAAGTTCATGCTCCTTGGCATGCAGCCACTGAAAATTTCACTTACAACCCAGGGAGATGCATTCGACATTGTGAAACATTTGATATATATTTGTATTTGTGTTATTTCCGGCTGCTGCGTGAAGGGCGATTTCAGTGCACGAATACCTAATGCTCGCTCCGCGGTTACTTATTTGAGACACTTATGACGGCAGAGCGGGATATTCCTGAGTCTCAAGGGACACGTGTATCAGCCTACATTACGGCTGTTCAGATGTATGACTGTGAGACGTGGCCCCTTCGAACAACCAAGTTGAGAGGTGTCCGGTTCTTTGATGACCACTGTCTCAGAACGAGTGTCCATGTAAACCGATGTTGTCGAATCTTCATTGGGGCCAGTGGAGAACGCGTATTCGGCTGTGCATCGCAGATTTCAATCAAGGGCTGCTACCAGCGCCAAAAGCTGCAGTGGTTTACTCACGTATTGCTCACGTCGAATCACCGTTTTTCCGGAGAGCGTGCTGGTTGGGTGTACAATTCAGAGTGGCCCAAGTAGACTTAACATAGGGTTGTGAAATAAATGGCGAAATGTCTGCGTAATATCGGTGCGAGTTGACTTCTAGAGTGAGGTGGACGTAACCTCTTCTGCGCATAGCGCTCCAAAGTTTTGCTGCTAATCGGTGTCAATAGCAGTATCTTTATCGGCTTCTATCTAGATTGCATAAATGAGTATCTGGAGATGTGGAAATCTCGGCACTAAGTTCATTTCTCATCTACTCTTGTTTTATTCTTCTTAATAAGAATTTCAAATAAATAGCGGTTGTGAGGCTGAGAGATGTCACTGCTGGACACTGATGTTGGGTGTTGGTGATGACGACGATGGTGATAACAACGACGACGGAATGAATTCATCCCAAAACATGATTTTTCTCACTGTGTTGTTTAACCAGATTCTAAGGTCACAATGTTTTGAAAGTATTTATCGTTTCTGATCCACGGTTGCTCTCAACTCAACCGGTTCTATTGAAATGACCCGTGATTTACTAACAAGGTTGTTCAACCGCGACACCGCAGCTCCAACTGGATTGGCTGGCCACGTGCACACAATCATAGGTAACTTGATGTCTTGCGCTCCTTGTGTCCTGGCACAAGTATTCTCGTGAACTCACATCAGACGAGGAAGCAGTGGACTTGAATATCACCCCAAGTAGAGTCCATCAACACTGTATATCCTTGGTCATGGCGGGGTTTGGACTTAGGCCAACTGATATGCGAGGAGAGCGTGTTATCAGTACTCAACCACTGCACGCTGAACGCATTTAGATTATCACGTGTAAACAAGTGGGATGTCGAGGAGTTTTAGGCAACCTTTTGAGTGGTTTCTTTGATGAAAACATACTGCGATATCTCGGATATCGTAGCGACTGAAACATGAGGCGGCCTTTGCGCAGCACAACCCGCTGAAGACTACCATAAACGAGAGATTCAGTTGAGTCCATCGTGAAAACCAAATTGATTTGAAAATGAGCGTATTTGTCGAAATCTGTCCAAGTTGGGTTCAAGTAGAACATAAGGTTGACGGAAACTCGGGGACTGCATCTACCTGCTGAGCTCCAAGAAGGGCCAACCGGTCGTGGGCCGTCGAAGGGTTTTCAGCAACCTTGTGCGTAGTTTCATTTATGAACATGTTTATGTTTCAGTGATGTGATCTGTCTTTTACAGGCCTCGAAAGACTACCTGGTAATCTTCCTGGTTCTGTCAATCGTTTGGCTCACCTGTCAGAACTTCCCAGTCATTCATCGCAACAGACTCTTGAAACCTGGTTGTAGATGGTTGCGGGATCTGTAAAATTGCTGTCAACATCACCCTCGTATGAACAGTCCTCCTTTTGTCCTAGTGAAATTATTCTGGATAATCCACATCAAAGGAGGGAAGCAATGAATTCGAGTTTTATTCATATTTGAGCCCATCAGCCATGTATGTCCTCAGTTGTGTCGGATTCGGAACAGCAAAAATCTAACGCGCGATGTTAGCGTGCTAACAATACTCCACCAGCGCATGATGAAACTTCTGAAGTATCCACATTACCCGAGAGTACCTAATGGCTAAGAATACGGTTACTTTGAAAGGAAATGCGAGAATTCAGTATAGCAAAATAACTGGGACAAACAGTAGGTTATTTTACATCGGGATCTTCCTAACGCCGCAAGTATCTGAAGAGACGATAGCAAAAATGAAAGTCCATTGCCTTCCGCGTTTTCTGTAAACCAGACGTGCGAAACATGATTCTTTTCACTGGTTTTCGCACCATTCACCATTCCCGCCCAGAAGTTTCACTATTCAGCCCAATATTTCAAACGTTTCTCTGAGGTATATAGGATTTCCTTCCCTCACAACGCCAGTAGCACTTTGATCCTCTTGTTTATCTGCTAACTTTCTTGTTCAATAACACTAATTGCGCAAAAGCTGACGCGCGGTTCAGGCATCACTGGTTTGAAATATAGTCACCAAGTGACTGGTGGCTGGCTTGTGAGGTAGGTTGTCTGAACTGGTTGGCAGGTTGCTGTATGTTGAACAAATACAGGAACAATACCGGCGAACTCATACTTTTGAGCACTGAATCCGTTTCGGGTGTCAGTCATTCATTACAGCTTGATACAGTGTGGCTCGGTACAGCACAGCAATTTCTACTATAGAATCATGTTGCTTGGTACAAGACGTCCCATACTATTTCGGTGTAGTATAGAACAGTATATGAGGGCGGACTAGAGACCGTCGGTAGTCTTTATAAGGTCACCGGCCTAATTGGACTGTTGCAGGTAATTAGCAAGCTACCTTCTTTTTACTTATTTTTTAATAAAATTGCAAATTAGGGTGGCGGGCGCCTAACAGTTGCATACAGGACATCAAGAGTGTGAAGTCAGTGATGCGCCTTGGGCGCTATACTGAAATTAATACAGGGGGAGACCACGTTCACCTGATTTTATGAGACAAGACAACCTTCGGTTAGCTGTGAAATGTTTAAGGCATTTGATAGACACGCGCCTTTTCGCAGTGACCTTGAAGGATACTCTAATAATTCGGAATTCCTCACACGTTGTTGAAAATTAAATCTCATAATATTCTCTTAAGGTCATACGACATGCGCGCTGGACACCTATCTCGTGAGATCTGATAAGAATCAGGTAATATATCAATTAAATAAACATTTGAATCATTTGAATCATTTGAATAAACATCAGAACGGGATCATTTGTCCCACCTTTATAGATCTGTAAACCTTTCGGATGAATATATAACTGGTAAGTGCGTTAACGAGCAAATTTTACGGGCTTTCATCTAGTTCAGTTTTGTGGAAGTCGGTTGAGCTGGCCCACATTTGGCGACAGGAGTCATGTTTTTTGAATTTTCAACCATGGCCCTTATCCAAATATACTATCCAGGTTTTAAAAAACTGGTGTTCTGAAGACAGTATGCATTATCGGGAAAGCTTATTCAGCATATGATTGCTGACTACCTCTCTTTGGACGGTGACATTACCGACAGTCATGGAGGGTCCGTCTATTCTGTCCACTTCATGATATGTCGACAAAAAAAAACCTGTTAGCAAACGCCCGGAGGTGAGTGGCACGGAAAGACGTCAGAGAGTGCACCTTGCATAAAGCTCACTCAGGTTTGTCTTGAAATTTTTGCTCACATGTGAAAACCTCCCGTCACGTACCACGCTGCAGATAACCGAGAGTCGACTGCCTCCAGAGACTCATTCCGAATCGTCAGGCGCAGAAACAAAATCCTACCCTGGTACAAGGCTAAATGGGTGAGGAACGGACACCTAAATAAGAACTCGCGTGCTCACGTAAAGATAGTTGCCAATTCATTTACGACTTGGCATGATAGGGCACTTGAATACATTGCGATCTTGCAGCCCGCGCAAGGTGCACGCTAAACCCATCTCATTAATATCCCAATTTCGACCGCACTATCTATTCTCACAACAGTCTAACATGTACATTCTACAGAGTGATGAAAATTTCGTGCTTTATCTGAAATGATTGGAACGGAGACATTGACACGTTTCGTAGAAAATCAGAAGCACTGTAATTCAAGGTGACTGAAAGCTGGAAGTTGCCCAGACCATGAGGACCAGCGAAAGTGGATCGTAGAATAAATCGCAAAATAGGAAAATGTATTCCTTTATAGCATGCTCGGTGTATTAAACTAAACCAATCTCGTTTTTTTGTGAACTTCATCGTTGTGTAGAGCAATGAATAGTGAATAGGCCAATCGTCAATCGGGATTTTCCTCTCTGCAAATATGCTGTTGTTCTATGTATTGCTGTACAAAAAACGCTTCAGGAGATTCCACATGGCCTCTCCAACCCACCGCTATATTTCCTGTTTTGTAAAGTTCTTCTGATGAGATATCAAATAGAGGACCTGAGCAAAAGTTGCTCACTCATAAAACAAACCTTCCCCAAGTGTGACGAGGTGAATCAAGGTGGTTTCATAATAACCAGTAAATGCTGACAATATTCGTAAAGTACATTCAAAACATTTATAGATGAGCCAGCGCACAGTTAGGCCGAACTATCCTGTAACAGGGGGACATATATCAAGTTCCCTACGGAATACGAGAGAGCTCAATGCACGAGTCGCATATCAGTGGAATCGTCAGGAAAAGCCTTCCGCCTGAAGAAGTCCGAAAAACATTTGAAATTTGGAATTCGACTGCAGACCGAATCACACGAGATGGTGAGTAAAATGGTTGTGGTTCGTCCAGATATTAACCTCAAATGAAAGGATCATGAATGGCCATCAGATTTTCACGCACAAGCATTAGGGTTTCTTGATAGAATGCGTGAATGATTTGAAAATATTGTTGTGCGTCAGTGTGGGTTTTACTTACCGAAAGGTTTGTGGATATTCAGAATTGATTCTGCGAGTCAACTATAGTTTCGAAGAGGAAGTTGATCATGAGTGACTCCAAATCGAATTGGAATCAAACTTCGCAAGCAGTGGATTATTTTGATTTAAACGTGGATATCTTCTCATAACACCAAATTGAGGCTTTTTTATCCCCAACGTAAATGTAAATTGTTTGTTGCAGTTATTGTTTGCGGTCTTTTTACTCTCACTACCTTGCACAAGATAGAAGACGATCAAGCGTACTACATAGGCGAAAAGAATTCTAGCTAGCAACTTTATGATTCTTTGGCGGAAACCACAATTTGCAGTAAGCTTCTCGCATCATGCCGTCGGTTTTTCAACCAACGGAGTTGCTACATACTAACAACTTCAAAACAGACTGGTTAAGCTCTGATCTAATTTGAATGCCCAAGGCGCCATTCGTGCAGCCCTCTATTGTGATGCTCAGGGGACATCAGAGTTAATTAATTTCGCGAACACCAGAAAAGAAAGCTGGGTTTTGATAGTTTTTCGTACAAGAATATGTATGAAATGGCTATTTGCTTAAGTTTGATCTACCTCAATTACGGCTTGTTTGGTTTACACATCTTGTTCATGAAAACCAACCTTTAGGCAATGAGATCCATCTAGACATCCGCTGATCCGTTACCAGTAAGTTGCAACGGATTCAAATTCCCTCCATTCTGGACAAGATGGTTCAGCTGGGTGTGTAGAATAGCAGCAGATTATCATTGACACAGAAATGCAGCCTAATCGTGACACCAGATTTCGAATGTTAACATATCTACTTGTGCAATTGGTCACGTATTCATCATAATTCCTAATGGACGTCCTCGGTACCTTACCAAGCTAGGAGAATCTTGTGTTGAACAGACGCACGGATGTCTTCGATACTGCTTAACTGCACTCTTCTGCAAGACTATAGGTGCTAGTCGAGGTTGACAGAATAGGCAGCCTGTCATTCACAGCTGGCATTGGTACACCTGCTACTTTTTGTCACCCTGTATTGTCGGGCATGCAAGTACGCCCTTCTAAATTATGTAGACGGCGACTAATTGGGTTTCACATGTCAATGTCTACGTCACCTCTTTACTTTGGTACATGACAATGAATTGAGTGGATTCTGTGTGTTGTGATGAAGCATTTTGTGCAAGGGTTATACTACAACTGACGAGGAAACGCATGAAACCAATTTTTGTGGATGTTGCTCAAGATGTCATTCATGCACCAGGCTATTGCCAAGGTCGAGGCTAACAGAATGAATTGTTTTGCGAACATAAGGAAGGAAAGATGGCTTTTGCCGGTCTTCCCTACTAGAATACTTAAGGAATGACCAGCTGCTTCCTTCTGATCCACTCTACCTTTGGCTTGTATCATCATCAAAACCCAACGTTTAGCCAATGAAATCCATCTAGACATTTGCGGATCCAGCACTACCAAATATATAGAACCCCCAACCTCACCCTTCTGGACGAGTTGCTTCACCTCTTCGTGTGGACTAGCTGCAGCACAGAAATGGAGCATAATTTTGACACGCAAATACAAACTTTGGCTTTACCTTCCACATCCAGAATGCCAGAGAATTTTTAATACTTCTGGTACCTTATATGGTTATTCTGTACTACAACAGAGTAAGAGTAATACCACATTGTTTTCAACCTTGAGGCAACTCTTCTGGCTGAAACTCTTTTCTCCTATTGAAGACATCCGATCGAAGAACGCCGTGCAAGCTTTGACATGCACCTTAAATCTGGAGTCGTAGCATTCAGTGCAACACGAACACCTTGATCGCAGATGGTCTTCAACAGTACCGTCTGATTCAGCGTAAACGCATACTCATGTCAGCGAACACCTTGGAAGCCATAGACACTAGGCTGACGCCTCAGTGCTTTTTGCAAAATATCCTTGCACCCTTTTAGAGTAAGAGAATCACTAATGAGGGGCACCATTCTTTTGGGTGTTATTCCTAAATCCAGATATTTTGCAGTTGGGTCGGTAGGTTTGACAAGACGGACTGGTCGCATTCACTGATGAGTGCAGGATGCGAATCGTTTGGTTCAGGTGCATTGTTGCGATGAAGCAATCAGATTAAACGCTGGACTTCCGTCGTCAATGATGGAAAGATTTTACCGTCCGACTCAGATTCGGTTGGTCCTTCCAGAGAGTGACTTATCGGAGCCCGGCTGGACTGTCCCTCAGTGTTCACAGCCCATCGTGCAAGACGACGTTTCTGTGAACGCATTAAGATCCTGTCATTTCTGGAGATCTTTTCACTAACACCCACACTCCTGCGGCCATTAAGCCTAACGAGTTCTGGAAGCTTCCCTGCCAAATCAGCTCGATATTGTTGAGCTACAAAGATGCTTTGCAGGTGGTAAACTGAATGCCTCTGCATCAACCGGGGCATTCCAGAGGGAAAGAGAACAGGAACGCGTGCCCGAAGAATGCTGTGATCGGAGTCCAGAGCTCTACTCCAAAATGAACAACAATCTGCTACCGAAGCTCTCCACAGGTAACTGACTACCACGTGGTCCAAATAAGTGCAGGGTTGATTTGCACTCTGTGGTCTCCAAGCCACGCGGTACAAGCGCTTGCGCTAAAAGTTTGTGCTGGCTAGAAACAACTGATTCTCAACACATAACTGAAGAAGCCGCTCACCATTATTCCTACGGCAAGAGTCAACTTTGAACTGGCCGCCAAGGTGTGTATCATCAGGACTTAGTCCGCCAACCTGAGCATTCACATCCAATCGAATTGAGGATTGCGGGAGACGGAACGTGACAAGTGTCGAACCGGAAGCTGTGGGTTCTTCGTACCATCGTGATTGTGGTCCGCAATTTTGCCGTGCACGTGGCTAGAAAGTTAACAAGCGGTGAGCCCTCTATCACCTGCAGTTTGTCTGTAGGTATGTGGTTATCTGTTTTTGAGTGGAATGTCAGGTCCATCCCAATGATGGCGCCTTGCTTTGTCATAATGCTCAGATTCGTTTACTTAGTTTACTTACTTTACTTCGTTTACTTAATTTACTTACAACGTTTACTTACGTTGAATTGTTCGCATTTCTACAGTGCGGCACGACAGTGTGTATTAGTTGTGGCATGTCACCACCGTGCTTCATGGGCACCAAAATACTGTTTGTTGTCAGTGAACCTAGTACACCTAGGTTTATCAATGTTGATATAAAACGAACGTTTTCGGCAACACAGCAACTACTCAGCTGCGTGGTGACGACTTACCGCTTAGACAGCTGCTTCGATTCGGACATCGTTCTCGTCTCCCAAGAAACGTATAGTCCAATCGAGCTCTGGAGACCACCCCGAATTGAAGAACATATGCAAGAATCTCATGAAATCCCAGAGAGTCTCGGACCCGCGACCCCCCCTCCAGGTTAGTAATTCAAACAAGAACCATTTGGAGACGAGTGGCTGATTACGATTAACACGTACTTAGAAAGCATAATCTAAGATCACCTAACACTACCGGCAGTCCACAAGAAGCTCAGGGGAAGAATAAAATTCATCTATCCGATACCCCGGAAATGTGACATCAAATCAGCACAAAATCTTGACTATCATTATGTTGAAGCCGAACATCGGTATCCGGATTCTTAGCCACAACAAAGCGGACTATGTGTCCGGAATAAGTTCCGTTTTACCCGATACGTTGAGCATTTTACCTAATAATCAACCGGATAATATGCTGTTTTTGGATCCTCACGAGGCAAGGATTCGTTCATTACATACTTTTGGCCCATCGGACTCAATTTACTGCATTTTAAACTGCCGGTACTCACACAACTCAGCTCTATGGACTTACAAAATCTCATAATCCAACGTATCTATTGTGTCATTTCTATCTGTGGGACTTCCAAGGTCTCAGGATTCCGACCTGTTTCTTCGTACAACTTTAGATATGAATCATGAAGTAGTCAAATGTCTGGCAGCTATTCTTAGACCCGCTAGAGCATTTCTCGCGCAGCACTGTTTACCCTACTTAGAAAACGCTGGCCCACTTCGGTTTACGGTTAATTTGCACTCGGTGGCCGCCAGGTTGCTCGATGCGAAATTTCAAGATGTTTCAATGGGTCATCAGAATGGCCTGCTGCAAGAGGAATTCAGCGTCAGAATCGAAATAATGCGGACATATTTGGTACGCTTATGTTGCAGAATGGCTCACCTGAAAAGTCATATTTGTCCAGGTAAATAATACATGGAGGCCAAACGGTTTGCATGAATAAAAACATTTGCATTAGTTAGAAAGTAACGAATGCATCCAGCTGTATATGAGAAATAAGAAAATTGATAGGTCAAGTTTTGGAGATGATGATTGGACTATTCACTGAGATTGTCTCTTTCGCCGCAAAAGTTCCAATGCCAGTCGAAATGACATCGATGGTGCGTAGTGATGAAGTGGTGCGCTACTGATCATGCTGTTTACCACAATACTGGTCGTTGAGTACGTCACCCAATCTGGTTGCGAAATACTTGCAATAAAATTTCCACACTCGGTAAACAATTCGAATAGTTGAAACCCTAAAATCAGCTGATGCCACATTCAATGATCTCTGAGTATCACAATCAGGTACACCAATTGAGCAGTTGTGCTGTCAGTGTGTGGCTTCCTGCATGCCCAAAAAGGTGAAGTGTGCACTATGACTCGTGTCGCTTATCTGCCCAAGAAAGAATGTGGCCTGAGGATTTACAACTGAGCTGATTTGATTCATTCTTCCATGACGTTATTGCTTAAAAATTCATGAGTGTTTCACACAGGTGATTCTCAGAGTTCCTTTCAATCCTATCAGTCTTGTGACTGTCGTAACTTGGGTATGGCTTTCAACCGTTCTTACTAAACTCCATGTTGTTCAGCCAGCCAAAAGCTACACACTTTACTGAAGAGTCGTGTCATTTTTTGTTTGCCGATCATATCAGTTTCATACTATGGCGGTCCTTAGGTCTTCACAAGAAATAAGTTGGTCAGCTGCTGTCTACTTGCTGTTCAGTAGCCAGGGTCAAGAAATAACGAGTGCGAGCTAACAGATTTCTACGAATTCCGCTGGTGAGCCGCAGCCAACAAATTGAGCTATGAGCTTCTGCTCAAGCATACTACTGCAAAGGACTTCGAATGCAACTTATGCGCCTTTGGTACAGAGAACCTCAACTCGACTGCCATCGCAACTCGCTCGGATGAGTGTGAGATTTCCGTAGTCCTACGGAACACATTTGAACTGTTGTGGCTAAAAGTGAAATTCAGCCAAAGTTGTTTTCCATCGAGGCAATCACATCTTGTTTGTTTCTCTCCTACATGGTTACGACTTCGCATTCGACTGTTGTCTGGAATTCGGAGAACTTTTTTCCACTTTTTTCAGTGTTGTGAATAGTTCGCCCAACTTAGTCCGTCCGTATTGAGACATTCAACCGAAAAATGGGTGATTGTATCTAGACTACGTCAGGTAAACCCGAATTCGGCGAACTGAAGGATAACTCACAGACATTTTATCAAAGGGATCCACATGGCTGAGTTCGAAATTTGTTATTAATAGTGGCTAGTAAGTAGCTAGATGAATATGCAAAATTTGGCAGGTGAAAGTCCTCGTTTTTCATGGGAAGTTTGGGCATTCCACATGTTTACAAAAAATTTCATTTTCAACCTAAGGATTTTCTCAGTTTTGAAGGATGTCTTTTTATCCTGTCATGATAAATATTCTAAGATTTGATTGGTGCCATATATGACTACCCCAGCATTATCAGATTTCAGGAGCATTGCTTGTAAGAAGTGATCATTAGATGAGTCAGTCCACATCAGAGCGCATGAAGCGAATTCTCCGGTTGAAGGTTGGATGCAGCCCGTTTTGTTTGCTTGCGATTTCTTCACATCAGTGATCAAATGTATTGTCTTCGGTTGGCATCCAAAAATTCCCATGGGCAACTGATTCACCGCTGTTAGATCAACTACGGAATTCTGGGCACAAGTTTCGTTAGGAGACAATCGCGACATTGTGTGATCCCTATTCATAGAATACATGTGCGATGACGAGTACAAATTAATCATCGTACGCGCTGGATTGTCTTCCTTTTGCAGGTGGCAAATAAACCCGCCCTCTAAATAAGAATAAACCGGGGGAAATGAACCAGTTCCTCGTGGCTTTACACTTCATGGGGAGCTGGTGTGTGCCACTGATGCCGTTTGTTGGTGATCAGCCAAATGGTCCTCAGTCATACCTAACAACCTCGGGTTGCAGTTTAAACGTTGAAAGCTGTTGGCACTTTGAATGCTCTCTGCACACCATGATGCAAACAGACTTCCAATTATTGGGTGGAAAGTGAAAAAACAAGGACAATTGTCTGAGAGCCTCCAAAAAATCACAAGTATACTACACAAACTGAATTGTCAGTCACTTATGAGTGCGGAATAGCCTTAATAATGTTGTGCTGATCACCTATAAAATTGCATCTCCGCTTCGCAACGAGTAGTGCACTCATTCCTTCTGCCCCATTTTATACAAAGTTGCAGCTGCTGCGAGATCTACATTGGCAAAACTGATGGCAGCCTACACGCACATCTATTAGAGCATGTGACTTGTTTTGGGTATCAACCAATCAGCCGATCGAATGAACAGCTTCGAATTCAGACCAGAAGACCCATACTGTCAACCAGCTGCAAAAATCCCCAGCAAACATTTTTCTTAACGCAATCTTGTCGACTGAAACCACAGTTTCCTAATGCTTGTCTGGCAACCATAACGTTGACACCGTTATCTAGCTATCATCTAAACGTATGGCTGTTTAGCTCACCCACCTGGAAACCAGTCGTCAAGATCCCTCCCCCTTCCCACAAATCCAACGCTCCGAGTTTTTCAAATCTCTAGTGAGGAAATGCTCCGGGTGCACTCTCGGATCTCGGATCTCGGCGGTTGAAGTCATTAGTTAGGCCTGAAATCCCATATAAATAAGTCGACCCTCAAATTCACCATTGGAATTTCGTCTGTTCAAACCACCAACAATGGCTTCTACTGGACAGCACCGCGGCATCAAACTCCACAATCAGTACCACGTGAATCCAACTAAGTGTATTAGAGTATAACAATCAATACTCATATACCTTTGCTAATGCTGGTTCTCAAACGAGACGAATTGCCTCTAAAGCTTGCTTTCCCTTTCACATCGAGCAAGCGGACTTGTTTACCGTCCAGCATTCAAACAGAAATAATACGTTTAGACGCATTACACTACTAATAAGGTTGTTGAAAATTCTTCGACAGCCCACCACCGGTTTCGCCTAGCTGATGAGCCCCAAGATGGGCGAGCTAGATAGATTAGCATTTCGGGTACACTCGCGGAGGAAAGTGAATTGTTGCAAAATGTACTTTGACCTTATCAGAAATCACCTGGCCGCGAGTGATGAACTGAAGGTGTCATCAAAAGTACAGAAGAAGAACATTTTTATTGATGCTTCTTAAACTGGTGATCAGGCTGTAACCTTTAATGAGTGGACGTAAAGAGGACTTCCTCCATGCGTCTTGCAACGCAGCACGATTGTGTGCGAAAGCATTTACACGGACGATGCGGCCAATTAAACTTTTGACTTCAGTTTCATTTGCAAATCAATGCCTTTATCAATTTTACTACAGTTCTTGTGGTAAGAATATCGTTAGAACTGACAGGAGGTTGGAAATGCGGGCAGATGGGCCCGTGCCTAAAACAAACTCGTACCAAATCAGCTGACCCTAAAATAATACTGAATGAATCCAGGGTCAAATCGTCAATGA
Organism: Opisthorchis felineus; assembly: GCA_004794785.1. NCBI lineage: Eukaryota > Metazoa > Platyhelminthes > Trematoda > Opisthorchiida > Opisthorchiidae > Opisthorchis > Opisthorchis felineus. Next base: position 173,352 of record SJOL01007473.1, on the reverse strand, counting down.
CTAGGCCTCCATGCGACGCACGTCACAGAGTTGAACTTAACCCAGTGAACCGGGTCAGTACACTATTGGTGTGATGTCCTGTAAGCGGTGCTAACTGATGAAAGAGGATACGACAGGGGCAACCCATCCCATGGAACCCATTCCTGTCTTAGAAATCGGTGAGTTATGGTCCGTTGAAGTTATAGGCCCCGTTTCGGTGACGACCAGCGGGAATCAATATTTCGTGATAATGACAGAACACCTGTCGCGGTGGGTCGAGGCGGCAGACGTGCCAAATCAACGGGCGACAACGATCAGCTGAGTGGTTATGCATCACATCGTGGCCAACCGCGGGGTGCCAAAAATGATCGTAACTGATCAGGGGC
>SJOL01007473.1:159364-169612 GCA_004794785.1 Opisthorchis felineus | reverse complement strand
CACTAGCTTCTCAATGGCTAAGCGAGATGTGTGCGTTTTGCGTACACCTGAAAAGCGCAAATAGTTTGTAAATAGTTTGCAAATAGTTTGTAACCGTTTGATTGGTGTCTGTCTAGTGAACAAATCCGCAGTAAAGGGTTTTCATTCTCCCATTGGTATCCCCGTTGCAGGGTCTTCGTGCATTGAATATACTATATCACTCTCAACCTAACTCTTAACTTCTTCATTCATGAATTTATGGTAGAGCAGTTTTTAAAATGTTTAGTCGGTCGAACCGGACAGACAGGGTTGTCTCTATTCTACGTCGCTGCCGAAAGCCGGGCTCTAGCAGAGTATCAGTGGTGTTCAAAACAAATCAGAGTATATTGTGCTAACACTCAGAACTGCTGACCAGATCTCAGTGCCTGTTTAGCTAGCGAACGAGTGAAGCGGAAGAAATCATGCGGCCATCTAAGTTCATCGATATTTTCAAAGATGATATTCAGCTGGCCAGAAAAACGCATTTCCAACGGAGCTCAATGCAGAATTACTTGAGGAAAATAAAATAAGATGCGGGAAGTCCTGTGAAACTTATAGACGCTGACATCAGACAAGTCCCAAATGATTCGCGGATGAGTGTAGGCATTCCTGACTTACTGCTGGCACCATGCGGCTATTCAGCACGGCGAAATGGGAATCAACTCATTGATACGGGTCCATGCACGAAGTAAGCGGTCACAGTTGTCTCAGTTCATGCTGACTGGTGATTCCGGGCTTGTTCTCTGCACTTAGAGATATGTGATTTCAGAACTGTAAAATGACGTAAGCTGAACTGGATTATTTACCGAATGTGGTCTGACATGTTTTGTGGTGGAAGAGAGCGCACGAAGTGCACTCAGCATTCAACCTTGTAGTTCTCACTACCTTGTTCAAAACTCGAAATACATATTAGGTTTCTTTGCATGTTTCAGCACGCAACTAGCTGGAAATTGGAGCGGTCGGGTTTTAATCCCGTCATTCCCATGGAAGATGCTGTGGAGAACCAAGTGACCGTATTGACGTTTTATTTGCTGTTGCTGTTAGTTTTTGAAAGTCCAAATGTAACCATCCCAAACGTGGTCGCTGTTTCCCATATGAGGTTGTTTTAAGCACATACAGCAAGATCGGGCTGGTGGCGACTTTGATCACTGCACAAGTGTAAGCTTTATACATTTGTTTTCATTTCCGATATGAATTGTGAAGCCCATCATTCCAAGGACAATACATCGCAGGGAAGTGCATACTGAATCAGTTCTTGATGGCTTGCTGTGATGAATCGATGAAAATTCACGAATATTTCACCTAGTTTGTCGCGCCATCACGCAGTCGCTCCAAAGATCAAGTAACGCACCTGCCCTAGTATAGCACCATGTAATGTTACTGAGAACCGCCCATTACTACACGATCAGCGTGGTAGTTGACAACCTGGCGGCAGTACATTAGCTCTGTGGTCAATGATGTATGCGTCATTGGGAGAAAATACACGTTAGTAGTCATTAGAAAATGGAATAAACTCACACCGGTTGCAAGTGGTGAGTGGGAGAGTGAACGACCTGGCTGTTCTTAGCGAGACGAGCCAACATGGCCGAAGCAAAATTGGGGAGACTATATTCCTTCCATAAGGCCCACAAAGCGCCGCATGTCAAATTCTCTTTGGCCGGTTTGAATGGCCGTTCTCTACGCTGTTATATGGAGCACCAGGCCCCCTCATGAAGTTACAGTTTTCCAAACTTACGTGGAGAGTGTCAAAATACTGGAATTTCGTCGTGCACCCGAATTCAAAGTTCGTTCTTCAGTTGAACCTAGACACAGCGGTCAATCATTCCACTTCAGTCGCACTGAATTCGGTGTGGATATTAGCAAACCTAATCATGCCGCATTATGACAAACCAATACCAGAGGTGATTGGGCGAGTTTGGAGGTTTCATTATGTAGACGATCCTTGTTTCACTTTGTAGTTATCACCGTTCCTAAATGGATTCTCTATACAATCAGCAACACCGATTTTCCAGGCTTCTTTACCGTCAGCCCTTGGGACCAACAGACTAATGCTAATATAAATGCTCGACCCAAGACATAATAATTCGCTCAGTAATGAATTAGTCGTCAATTGGTCTGACTTGTGAATTCATTTGAACACTGAAAATCACTGTGTGAACAGTACAGTGAGAACAACTGTGTTGCGGGATGAAATCATCTTGTGCAGTCTTGTCTGGCACAACACGTTTAGTACAAATAAAATGAAGCAAACCACTGGTCAGATAGCATCATTTGTTCGGAACTGAACTGCAACGTGACAAACCAATAAAAGCAAGGTAGAATCACTGTGAGACTAATTCGGTTCCCTATTTCATGTTTCAAGGCAGACCAGATTGTACGAAATGTACTTGTTTGTCCACATCACGGTTTAATTAGACTGGGGTACTGCCAAGGCACCCAAACGTAGGCAGGGAATGAAGCACAAGCATTCTTATCCGGTGTTTTCGTCCAACACGAAGGTGGTAATGACGACGGAGTAAATTCATCTCATGTCACAGTTGCCCTCACTGCCTTGTCAAACAGATCTGGAAGTCACAACGTTTAAAACGTTATCACCGCGCCTGTTCCGTCGTTTTGGCTGGTCAATGCTGAACTCAACCGGTCCCGATGGCCTTAAGCGTGATTAACTATCAAGGTGATTCAACCACATTACCTGAGTTCCAACTCGAATGTGTGACCACAAGCATACAAAATGTTTCCTTTTTTGTTATGCAATTCATAGAGAAGGATCATGCAGCACAGCCTGGAAACATCACAAACGAGAGATTCAGCTGGGTTTCAGGTGGGTCTCGCAAAACCAAATTTGTTTGCAAATGAATGTATTTCAGCAAGACCTAGTTTTCAAGTACACACACACATAAACATGACCTCGTCCAGTTATTCTTCTCAATGTCAAAGGCGGCAACCACTGGATTTCAATTTCGCTCTTATTGGGCCTCACTAACTGTACATATCCTTAGCGAGACCCGGGTTTGGGCCCCGGATATCTGAAATTCGAGGTGAGCGTGTTACCGCTATTCAACCATCGCATGCTGGACGCTTCTAACTAATTACGATTATCTAAGGGTATTTAAGAACTCAGCCCATGGTCCTAGATAAAAGAAATTTCCAAACACATAGTATATTGAAATAACTTGGTCACATGGTGTACAAATTGACACGATGGTCTCCTCTCATTGCCGCATGTATCTAACGCAATGGCACAAGAAATAACGGTTCATATTTATCCGCGTTTTTTATAAACTACATCTGTCCAAAAGAAGTGTATTATTTCATTGAGTTTCGCATTTTCTATGATCCTCACTCTAGAGAACTCATGATTTTCAGGACACTATTTAAAAAAGTTCCCTGAAGTCTATCAGGGAACTTCGCAAATTGAAAAACTCCTCGATCTTCTCGGTTATCCATTAAACATCTTGTTCAGTAACTATGAGTTGAATAGATACTACGCAATGGCTGATACACCTTCCATGTAAAATTGATTTTGGGAGAAGCCACAGAGTGATTAGTGACTGGCTTGCAAGGCGGATTTTCGGAACTGGTGGTTTGAACAAATATCCGTACAATGTTTGCCAAAATAACTGTTATCAAACAGTTAATTGATATGCCCATTCATCTTTCTACCTTCCGTCGCAGGTGAGTTTATAACATAGTGATGCGTGTTGGTAAGTGCTAAATAGATTGCTTATCCAACTATCAGAATTTTGGTCAATTGAGATCCTTCGGGTTCCCTTACCTCCACCAAATTAGACTTCTTCCGACTGGATTAACATGCACTTTCGGGCGAATCTCATCGCTTTGTGTAATACTCCTCATAAACTCTTCTACATACTTCTATATATACTTCTATATAAACTCTTTGCTTCGTTTACCATAACACACGTTCAAAGATAACATATCCTTGACTCAAGTACACGGTGATCAGTACTTTAGAAGCCTCAGTGTACTGAATGATGCTAATGCCGTTTTCTCTAGTTTTTTGTCAACAAGCACCGACTTCCACTGACCTTGAATTTTATAAAATCTAGAAATGAGGTTGAAAACATAAGCGGTTTTAGGTGTGTATGTTGAAATTTGCTTGGGTGCATGACCAATTTCGATACAAATTAGGCATGTAGTTGACAGTGGAAAACCTGTGCCACGTTCACCTGAGAAAGTCAAATTTAGATAACCGTAGTCATCTGCGGATGTACGCTGCGGCGATGACGGTAGAGATTACTTGAAATGCCAAACGACCAGCCACATAGGTCGCACAAAAATGGTCTCTCTTTCGAATGCACGCGCATGTGACCTGCCAAATCCCATGAGGATGCAACCCGTTTCCCACAAATTTCACATTTATTTGTTTGGTCGTCTCCAATTGCTTGCTCACTCGAATGGGCCACTGTTTTGTGACCTTTTAGAGAAGCATGAAGTTTAAACGACTTGCTACAAAACTCGCACTTGTAGTTCCTCAAATTGGTGTGCACGACAGCATGGCGTCGAAGGTTAGATAACCACGAAAATGATTTCCCACAGATGTCGCACGTGTTCTCTTTCGAAGTCTTGGGTTTTTCAGATTTTGGTGGTTGATTTCTTCGGGTTGTTTTGTCGCGTAGTCTACTGCCTGGCGTGTTCGAATTCGTATTCTCGGTGTTTAATATGTTGTTGTGTTTATCTGAAAAACAAAATGCTAAGACTTTTCATGTTTCCATCCTTAGTAGGTGAAAATTAGGGGACACTTCGAGGAAGTATGCGGGTAATTCAAAGTTCCATCTCAGCGGTTATTCCTGGGGTGATTATGCGGTACCAAGTACGACATAAATCAGCATTAACGACTCACCTAGCACATGGAAACAGCCTCCAAGTAAACCTAATATGCGGCGAAGTTCATCAGAAAACTCGGTACCGCTGGGATGCCAAAAATATAGGCATTCAACTATAAGTAATTTTCAGCCCCTTTTATTCAGTCTGATTGAGTTAAAGTTACGCCTAACTCTATTCCATTTAGCTTGCTCTGACTTGAAGGAAAACATTACGAAACTAAACGCACGCAGGCCACTAAGTAGTCGCCAGTCTGTCTGAACAATCAATTCGCGAAACCATTATAAAAACTTCCAGTTTAGCTGCATTTGGTAAATTTTTACTGTGACGTCTTTCAGTTTATGAGATGACAAAGAATTGGTTCATGGATACGCAACAAATTGCTCAGGTTTTCATCTATATAACACACTATTCATAAGGTTGCTGAAAGCACACACTCATGAGGTCGTTGGTAATTGATCAACAACCCACGGTAGGTTTCGCCAACTTGGACGGAAATTGTCAATTCCAGACTCGCTTTTACTGGCAGATTCAACTGAATCCAGGTAGACCTCTTGTTTATGCATGTGATAACCAACAACGCGAGAACAAAAAAAGTCGACAAAATTTTCCTGGTGAACGACAACTTGGGGGCATACAAGGAAACACAAAATCACCCGAACATTACACCAATTCGTGTCCTCATGTTCATCTCCAGAAATTATGCGGAAGAAATCCATTCAAATTCACACATGACTGTAAGGGTTGCAATAGCTGATATTTTAGTGTAATACAGTTGAATACTGCAGTAACAGTAGTGGAAAAATTCCAGAGAAGTAATAAATTCATTAGAGTGCAATACAACAGCTTGGAGAATACCATAGCTCATCAGAATACACAGTAGAGTGTACATTGGCCTAGTGTAATCTAATGTTGTTTAGTGTGGTGTAGTGCAGTGTAGTATATAATGCAGTATAGTGTGGGGTACGGTAGTATAGGTTAGATTATTTAGGGTAGACTAATGTAGATTAGGTTGGAGTAGCGTTGTGCGGTCTAGTGTAGTGTAGAATGTAGTAGGATATAAAATGATATGCTCTACTATTATATAGAATGGGAAATCACTCCAGAAAATTACGGTATATTATACGGAATATAAACCTTTTATCTTACCATGGTGGTGGGGCTTTATTTTTACAGTGCTTCTTAGGGCTAGGCTGGCTGTAATTCTGTCCCCCAAGCTTAAGTTTTGCCGGAAAGTTAAAGGGTTAGCAGTCGGTCGACAAAAATGAAACCTCATACTATGCGAACGCGTAATACGAGGTGATCTGGAGAAGTACTGTCGTATGCGAGATAGGTGGGAAGACAACAATATGTTTCGTATAGGCTACCGGTACTTTGTTATCGATCTCGGAATCGACCTCTCCAAGAAACGACGGGTTAGACAATCTTGCCCCCGAAATCCATTCATTTTGCTTGTCCGAAGACTAATTGTGAAAACCCCTGGATTAGCTGTTACTGTCAAAACATCTTAAAAAGCGAATATTCGATGCTGCTAACGAAACACTAGATGTGCGCAACAGTCAGACTTCCATGCTTTACTACCAGTGTTTCGTGTCAGTCGCCCACTGATTTTGAGCCACGCCTTGAAACCGGAAACTCGGGATTAGACACCTAATGGAATACTATGCGCAGCAGTCAAAAGCTGTATAGAAAAGAATGTAGGTCCATCTATCTTGACTTGTAATCTCAAGGCTGACGACTCTCGCAGATGAGAATGGAGGAGAAAAGACCGACACGTGAAGTGCTCATGTCGCAAAAGGACGCGAAAGGTACAAATTATATTTCCCTTAGTTCCGCAGATCTAGGAGAGATATTGTAGTGGGGCAAGATGGAAACCTGACATGAAAATTGCGTCAGGTTCGCAGTTGCAGACCACATGAGTCAGGGGTCGGTGGTGAGCCATACTGTAAAACTGGTGGACGATCAATTCCATCCTGTTGTATTTTTATTGTTATATTTACTATTTACCTTACCTCAACTAGCAAACTATGTTGGAACATCTGTTAGACCCCCTCGGATACGTAGACTCGAGTTGCTGCATTCTGTTGGGCAAACTTACCCCTCGAGTTGTTAAGAGTTTGCGAAACACTCCGCAGCACACGCAGTGGTAAGAATGTTTTCGGGGTCTCCAGCCGGTTGGCCCAACCAGCATAATCAAACCACTGAAAACGAGGATGGTTTGTTTAGTTTCCAAATCAATACCTGTCGGGAATTGGCAGGGTTATTGGCAGCTTTAACTGTCAGGTTAATAGTATACGGACAGATTGTTCATTACCACTCTCAAGGTGCAATAAACTAATCGCCTCGGAATACTTGTAAGGTGACATCGAGCTAAATGCCAAGACTTCTGACTAGTAGATCCGCTTTGGATATCAGCCATTCAGTACAGTACGATAGAGTTTGGCGTGGTAGAGAACAGTAATGTTTACTTTAAAACCATGTTGTTTTGCATCATACATTCCGCTATATTTCGGTGTAGTATAGAACGGTATATGAGCGCAGACCACAGACGGTTGACATTCATAATAATCTGACCGGAAAAATTGGACAACTGCAGGTGATTAGCAAGCCACCTTCGTTGCTCTGCGTTATTATCAAACAAAATATTGCTGTGGTATGCGCCTATCATGTGCACCTCCAACAGCTGAAGTGTGAAGTCGGTAGCGCCACACTAATTCTAATATATTGGGAGACCAAGTTAATTACACTGTATGTGGTTGGAAACTACCGATTAGATTACGAGTGCCTAAGGCATTTACTAGACTTGCGCCTATTTCTTTAGGAAAATTTCGACATTTCACGATCCCTACCGTTCTTGCAAGGTCAACAGCTGGTGGCAGAAGGGCGACTTAAGCGCTGAACATCTACCTCGTGAGACCTGACTGTCATCAGTTTTTATTTCGCTTGCATTTTGAAAAGTAAACACCCGCAACTTATCATTGTCAACAGATCAGTAAGTCATCCGTGAGAAATTAAAAAAAATGAATGGCGAGCGCGGCGAGGAGCAAAATTTACTGTAAATACTCCGGGTTTATAGGGATATTCAAGACTCATCTGCTGCGGTCGGTTAACTTTAGTCGCTTGCGTGGTTTCCACACATCAGGCCATCAGAAATATCATCCGGTTAATAACACGGACTTCCTTTGAAACCTTCGTGAGGGACCTAGCTGTGAATGTACGAGAGTGAACTAACTTGAAAGGCTCATTCCGAATCGTGAGTAGCAAAAGCAAAAAGTTACCTCTACGCCGCTTGGGTAACGCCGTGAGACCTAAACAAGAACCCTAGGTCTCAGACATATTTACGTATCGTTTTGGTCAGTTTTCGGTAACAACAGGTGTATGAATACATGGAAATTTTTCAGCACATGCAATGTCTGTCCTCCACCTGCTATTCTTACGTCCCATTTTCGACCACATTCGTTTTTCTTACAACAATATAAAAATTTTCATTTCAGAGAAATTCAAAGATTCCATACTTTTTCTGAATTAATTGTAACACAGGTATCCGCATGCTCCGTAGGAATTCAATTGAAAAATCATTCAAGAAGGCTGAATGCTGGGATTGAAGTGAACCATGAAAAGCAGCGAAAGACGAGTGTAACATAAATGTAACATGGGAAATTGTATACCTTTGTAAAATCCTCGGTATGATAAACTAAGCTAATCTCGTTATATTATAAACTTCAGCCTTGTATTCAGCACTGGCGAGTGAACAGAACAATCTTCAATCGAAACTTACCTCTCGGCAAACATGCCGCCGTTCAGTGTATTGTTGTACAAAATGCGCTTCAGAAGATTTCACCTGGGTTCTCTAAACCAATACAACACTCCGTTTCATTAGGCCCGCCTAATAGGATGTCAAATACAGGACTTGAACGGAATTCGCTCTCCTCTGTGACAGACAACCTCGGGCGAGATGAGAAAAATGGAAGTGGTCTCCCAATCACTAATGGATGATGACAGTTTTGAATAGATAGATGAGCCAGTTGGGCACAGTCGGGCCAAACTCTCCTGTAGCAGCAGAGGTATTGTGTTTAATTCCTGACGGAACACCAGAAAGCCTTATGCACGATTTACATATCAACCAAATCGTTGGGAGAATTCGTCCGCCGGAATAAGTTGTAAAAACACGTGGTAATTGGAATTTGATTGGAGGCCGACTCAAACGAGATGGTGAGTGAATTAGTTTTGGTTCACCCAGATGTTAACTTGAAATGAGGGGATTATGAATGGCCACCACAGTTTCACAAACAAGCAATAAATTTTCATGATGAAATAGGTGACTTAAAAATATCATTATACGTCAGTGTAGGTTTTACTTACTACCTGGTGTGTAGATATCCAGAAGTTGATTCAGTGAGTCAACTAAATTTTGAAAAGAAGAATTTGCCAATGAGTGGCGCAAAATCAAAAGGGAATCAAATTTCGCAAGTAATCCATTGAGGTGAGCAAGTGACGGTTGTATAATGGTAGCACCAAAGCAAGGGACTTTTATTTCCAACTTAGATAGATATCATCTCGTCAGGTATTACTTACGGTTCTTTTTACTCTCAGTGCCTTCCGCGAGATAGAAGAAAACCACGAGGACTCCACCGAAGAATGACATTCTAGCAACTTTCTAATTCTCTGGTATGCACGACAATATGTAACGTGCTCCATACATCGCGCTTCCAATTTGTCAACCAATAGAGTTGCTGCCTACCGCCAAGTTCTAATCCGATTGGTTAACTTCTGAACCAATCAGACTATCCAACATGTCATTCTTACACCACTCTGTTGCGACAATCCGGGTCATTCCAGGAAATTCATTCGTGAACTGAAGGAAGGAAAGGGGGCTTTTGAGAGAGAATACGCAAGGAACGGCCAGCTTTTTTGTTTTGCTCCACTTTACGTTCGGCTTGTAAGATTTTTGCCTTCCGTTCATTAAAACCCAGCGTATAGATAATAAAGTGCATCTAGAAACCTATTGGTGCAAAGCTACTATAGTACACCGAACTCAAAAGCTCCCCCTTCCGGACAGGGTTCTTCTGTTCAGTGTATTAGATAGCAGTAGACTGCCACGAAGGAAAGTACTCTCAATGTTGCTGAAAACTGAATATCATAAACAAGAAAATCAGGTAAGTCTTCTGTGAAAACCAAATTTATACACAAATGAGTATACTTATCGGAGCAGTAAGTCCTCTTTCGAATGGAAGTGTGGGCTAACTGTGCCACCCGAATTCAAACGCCAACCTCCCTACCTTTGCAGTGATACAAATTCAGCAGACGAAAGTTGAGTGGCGCAACCTCTTACTTAAATGTGAGTTAAACAAACCGGCCAATATGCATCTCCTAGTCGGATGGTTAAGT
>SJOL01007473.1:134938-149673 GCA_004794785.1 Opisthorchis felineus | reverse complement strand
GCTTTTTGATCACCTGCGCCACCACGTGCGCGCACGTTTGTCGGTAATTCACGTCGATTTGCCGATCTTACCGGGATTTATTTAGACTTGCACCAATTAGTGCAACAATTAGACGGAAATCCCCATAATTTGAGGTGTGTTCTTTTCATATACGCATTTTGTACACATAATACCGCATTTTGTTGATGAATCTCAAGACTTCGTAATTATTGGCTTGTGATTTCGCGCGTCACTCAATTGGGCTTCACAGAATAAGTCAAGAATTCTATACTTTGATTACTCTGTTGTTGATTGCTCGAGCAAAACAAGTCATGTTTAATTCTGATGGACTTTTCTGGCACCGAGCCTGACAAAGCAACATGAAAGAATCACCGTGCGTACAGAAATAGTCTCCAAGACAAACTGATATATCACCGGAAATTTCGGATTAACTGTAGGCCTGTCCAATAAGTGGAACACCGGTCATTCGACTACTAGCAAGTCTTCGCTCCCGTTATTTATTCTGACGTAGTTGAAGTTGTACCTGTGACTATTCCCTTTAAGCTTTGTCCAACTTAAATGAAGACAAAACAAAGACAAACGCACGCAGGTCACTATGTAGTCGCCAGTCCGTCAGAGTATGCGATTTTCCAGAGAACCACATAAAATGCTAGTTTTGCAGCAGAACTTTAGTGGCATCTTTCATTTTGTAGGATTATAATGAATGAGTACAATAATACGGCAACAAATAAATCAGGTGGCCAATAATACAATACAATACAATACAATAATACAATACTTATAAACCTTGCTGGAAACTTATCGACAACCCACGACCGGTTTCACCTTTCTTGAGACTCACCAATCAGACGCAGTCCTTGAGTTTCCGTCCAGCTAATTTTCGACTTGAACACGGACTGGACGGAATTCGCCAATTACTCTCATTTACACGCTAAATTGTGTTTAACTGGAGAGCCGACCGAATACATGTGAGTCCCTTGTTTATGCATATGTAACTGATCACTGTGAACACGACGGAAACCACAAAATCCGATACGAAATTCTCATGGTGCACGGTAAACCAGGGGTATAAAACGAGCTAAAACAAGGCCTAAATATTTCACCATCACGGACAAACAATCTCGTGTTTGCATTTTCATTCAGAAAGATAGTCGGGGGAATCTAGCTGAATTGGGACACACTGTGGTGAATGTTGCAACGCATCTTAAAAATCCCAATATCCGACGACTCATGAAATACCCGAATTTCCAGAATAAGTTAGTGGAAGATATTTGCAGCAGTTGTAGAATATTGCCTTGGATAACATAGTCAAGTAAAGTGAAGTGAAGCTGTACAGAGTATGCCGTATGGCTGCTATGGTATGCGAAGTACCCATATGACCCTCAGATTCATGATATTGGCTAATAATAGCTCGCGTTACTGGATGATCTGCTGAAAGAATAATGGGATGTTTTGTGAACTCTGGCAGAGCGCTATTGCGCAGTCGGCCAAGACTATTAAAAACTATCGGGCGTAACTAGTAAATCGGTGATTCGTTAAATAACCTTTTATTGTTTACCTTTGTGTCGAGTTTATGGGTGGTGCTAAGCTCTGTCGGCATAGACTGTAGACAAATATATTGCAATATGAATTGTTCTGCTTCGCTTAAGCTAAAGGTTCTTAAGTGCCTTGCCTTTCGCAACCCTTTCACTGTGAAGGTAAGATTTCAACCGGATAAACCAAGCAACCGCTGGCCAGAGCCATATCCTTGACGAATATTACGACATCAACACATCCGTTGTTAGCTAATACCATGGTAACCCTCTTCATTTCCACGTCCGTGGCTTTGTATTGGAGTTGTTCGACTTCAGTCTTAGGCGATTGGTGCTCATTAAGCTTCAGAAATCGAGGACCCTGAATCCAAAGTTGCAACAGTTTGGTGTTTCGTGCGGATGCCACGTGGGGCACAGTCGGGAGGGTTCATGTTGGTTGAAACATGTGGCCATTGATAAGCGCTGGCATTTCCGTGTATTAGCTTAGCTCTGTAGGCCACAAAGGTTGTAAACCTCGAACTTGTGTTAACAATGTTACGCAACACAACCATTGAGTCAGTCCAAAATATGCTCCGTTGAACCGGGCTTCTAGTTCGTTAACCAGGTGACGCAATAGTCTAATCGTCAACGCAGGAGCCTGAAGTTCGAGGCGCGGAAAACTAACTGGCTTGAGCGGCTCCACTCTTGATTTTCCAATCAAAAAACGGCACTGAACTTTCTATACCGACTCACATCTCCGGTGAGCTACTGCCCCATAGCCAACCTCGGATGCACCAGAGAAAATATGCAATGACTGATGTTCGAAAACAAGCTGCTTCGGTTCAACACATCTAGGAATCGCTAATGACTCGACAATTTGAATATCATTTTTTCATTTCCTCCAAGTCTCTTGAATGCGTTGATCAATAGCTTCATCCCAGCCACTGTTTGATCGGCAGAGGTATTGTAATAATTGTTTCGGTTGTAACCACTGAGGCGCAACGCAACTCAAAGGAACATATGATGAGGCTACAAATAGAATACCTCGGTTGGTCACTGGACGCTCCGATATGGCTAGTTTAAACTTGAAACTGTCAGTCCTGACACACCAATACAGTCCTAAGTTATTCTGCATGTCAGGATCTAATGAGTTCAAACACACCAAGCCGGTAGCACGTTCGACCGATCAATATAGTCAGTGTAAAAATTATCCACTACTCTAATCGTATTTTCATCGAAGGGTTTGCAGTTGTCGTAGGCCGTTTTCCTCAAAGCAAACTTCGCACACAATGGTGGGGAGGTAGCCCAAATTGATGAACATTAAGCTCGTTGACCTCCAGGGTGTGCTTCAAGTTACCGTCGACGTTCCACATAAAAATTAGCCGTGCATTACCTTCTGGCCTTAAGTGAACTTACAAATACACTTCTTTTGTCTGCAGACAACACAACCTCGTTCAAAAGAAATTGCGGGAAAACTCCAGTGATGTCGTTCGCCAAACCCGGTCTAGAATATAAGTGGTCGTTCAGCGATAGTTTTCCAAACTTTGCTGCACAGTCAGCCTTGCCGGTTCGTGCGGATTAAAGATGGGATGGTGAAGCACAAATCGATCTCTCCTAGCTGATCGATTGGTGCTATCCCGGCGTAGCCCTTGGCATCGTATTTCGATATGATGCCCATGTACATGCATAAGAGATCTGGGTCCTTTAACAGACGGTGCAGAATGTAATTAGGACGTTTTTTGGCTGTTTGTTCTCCCGTAATTCATGCCAGTCATGATTCTATGGGAGTCGAACTTGAGAGTCATCGTTAAAATAGCTTAATGATAGCTTCGCTTGACTTAGCTATTGATTGTCAGCAATCGACATAGACATATCCCCTTTGAATCTTTGATCATCAAGCTCAAGTTCAAACAAACGTAACACATAATTTTCTATTGCATTTTGTGCGTTTATGCAGTTCATTGTGGTAGTTTAACCACTCTCGATACCCAATGGGCCAAAGATAACCCAACGGAATGCTATTAACAATGCAAGTGTTTATTCACTGGTCCCGATACTCTGTTGCGTCACTGTGTATCTGGTACAGAGGTGCCTGGCGATGTTGCGGCATATAGGTGTAAAGGTGGATACTACTGATGAGGCATGCGAGTAGCATGTTTTTTCTCACAACTCCGCCCTGATCTAATGGAAGGTGGGATTTATTACGGAATTTGTGGAACACTTCTGCAGTTTTCGTTTACAATTGTGTGATTATCAGTGAATATCCAGGAGAGTTCAAGAAAACGCGCACAAGAAGAAGACGGATATTCAGTTTTTAAAAACAATGTGCAAATGAGAGTTTGACTTTCCTGTCCAATAGTCTGTAACTGTTTAGTTGGCATTTTGTAATGAACAACTCCACAGCTAAGGGATTTCCTCCTTACATACGTGCCTCGGGTGCACTGCTAATTTATCGGTCTGTTCGCCGAGCTTAGCAGTTTGACTGCATTGCAACTGTCAAGCTGGTGGAACAGACCAACTTCCGTACATTGCAGCCTATCAGGATAGCTATCTTTCCGGATGCGATTCGAAGGAACTTGATGCCTCGCAGATGGGGCCGTTAACGGGGCAGTTCTTGACACGGCATGGTTGGTCTCAGCAGAGGTAGGTCGTGTTTACAGCACGCGGTTTCCACATACGCCCGATGACCCTTGTTGAAGGATTCGATAGTTAAACTGAAAAGTGGTGTGCTTCTCTTCGACGATCGGTTGACCGACTTGAACTCCAGTTCCGCTGGGGCACACTAAATCCCAATCTGATTAGTGACTTCAAGTGACACTAAGGTATAATTTGATCCACTGTCAAGAGAGGTATAGCATAGTCCTGCGCCATTTGGACAAACAAGGTGCACTGGAATAAACCCCAGAAAGGCCGATGGGAATTCGGTAGAATTCCAGTTTACATTAACAATCAATGCAGAAGATGGCTTCACGTGAGTGTCCATGTACAGCAATTGATGATGTCGTTTGCCGCATCCTGGTACGTCGCAGCAATAGAGGGCTCGACAGTCGTCTGCTCGGGGGTTTGCCTTCAAGCAATTAAAGCACAGCTTAAGTTCTCTCAATGCATGAAGCATTTCTTATTGGGACTTAGCTTGGAATGCGGCACAAAATTGTGAGGAGTGGTGAGTCATGCATATTGGAAAACTCGAGACGTTAAATACAACGGGGTTAACGTACGCACGCGGAAACTTCGTGCATTGATTACAATGGTGTATACTTCCACTGGGTGTGCAACTAGCACTGTTGGTCAGCGGTTCGTCAACATTTGTCGCCATTGACAGGCTTCTTTCAGAGAACTGAATCAACTGGCGAAAAGACGGCTCTTTTCGTTAGCGTATAATGCTGTCTATTACCTTCGTTCATTCCCGTTGAAGATGCCTGGGTGGCTGCATAGCGATTCGTTTTAGCTATGTCGAACAATTTAGGCAGGCAGTGTAACACAGCTACTCATCTCTTATATAAGTTTCCTGGGAGCATTGGTGTCGTCAGCTGCAATGGTGCTCCTGATCAGTATACCATTATTAAAGACTTCGGCCATGTTGCGGGGCCGTTCAAACTCCTTATGAAGGATATTAGTGGCGTTTACAAAGCCATCGTTCTCTGGCAGTAATGCACGGTCCTCTATAGCCACCTTGGCTTCACCGGTGCAATGACGGATCAAACATTTCAGCTGATGTGTGCCATCCCCAACACTATCGACGATGTTGACTTGAAAGAATTTCATAAACTTCCAAAACCTACGTGGAGTCCCGTCGAATTCATCCGTTTCAATCTTTGGTAAAGCTACAGTTTCTAAGAGAGACTACACAGATAATTTTTGTCGCGAATAAGTATATCCTTTAATTTGCCAGTCCACTGTTTCATGTTAATGTCGTCTATTTCCAGTTCTCCCAAACTTTCTGCTGAGTCGCCCTCTAAAAACATCCCGCTCAAACTTAGTGTCCAACTTCCAAAAAGGGAACTTGTTAGATATAATGCTACGGGCCTTACCAGAATTTGGTAGGTGGGGAATCAAAAGTAATCTAGAAATATGGCTCACCTGGGATTTACATGGCTTGGAACGAGCATCGAAAACAACTTCAACTGGGAGCAACTGTATGTTGGCTTTATCGTTGGATTTGCTCCTGAGTTTATACGCGTTCATGTTAGAGGACCATTTTTCGGGGGTCCAACGGAAATAGTCCATTTTGAGTACTATAAGGTACTTGACTTATTCGGAGCTGCCCAACTAAGTGACACGCGAAATCACAAGCCAAGAATTGCGAAGCTTTTATATTTATCAATCAAACGCGGTACAATACGTACAAAAATACGTAAGTGAAAAGGATAAAAACCTCAAATTAAGGGGATTTCACTGTAAATTTAGTGTAAGTCTAAAGGAAGCCAGTAGGGAACGCCAACTCGATCTGGATTGGCTGTAGACATGCGCGCAAGCACGTGGTAACGCAAGTGGTCAAAAACCGCTAAGAAGTTCGTCAAAATTAGTTCGATATGTCAAGAGTCAAAAGTTCATGAGAGATTACGGGTGAATATCGAATACATGAGGTGTGCGCAGAAAACAGTGGGTTCAAGAAAAGGTATGTTTGAATGTGTTTGTCGAGTGTGACATTTTAGGCAGACAGCCACTGACAAGTGGCAGCTGTACACTTGCTGCTTTTGTCACCCTCTAGTGTTAAGGATGCATGTGCGCCCTTCTGCATTATGTGAACGGCAAACTTTCGGGTTTCGCGCGTCCATTAAATGTCTAAGCCAATTCTTTACTTTGGAACATGTCATTGGATTGAATTGAATTATGCGTGCCGTCATGAGGTATGTTATACGAGGACAGTATTGCAGCTTACCTGGTAACGCCTGAATGCAATGGATTGTGCATGCTGCTGAGCAACTTGAATGCTCGAATGACTGCTTCTTAAGCCACAACATAAAAGCCACCGGAGAGGGAGAGAGAAATTCAAGACCCAGACGGACGGGAGACACGTGTGTGAACATATATCAAAGGTTGACATAAGCTGAATCACATGGGAAAACAACACGATGACCAATATTGCACATAAGACATGGTCATTTGGTGACGCCTGATATGGGATAGGCTGTAGGTGTCGTCAAAAGAACACACTTACAAAAACGTTGGGTAGAGGCACCCTTTTATCAACCTACCAGAACCACCATGTTATTTTATTCGAACTTCCATCGGAGGAGATATCACTCGAGTAGCCAGTTAACATGCGACCACCTGACATGAATTCGGTGATTAATGGGTGAGTGGCGCAATATGCTCTATAAGTGCGAGTTAATCGCACTGATGATCAGCAGCTCTCAGCCAAACGGTTAAGTGTCCAACGTATCACAGTGGAGGTGACCGGTTCGTGACTCCTAGAATTTTTGTGAGATGAGCAATGCTATTGGTTCTCAATACGGATGAAGCAGCGCTATAGTGTTTCTAGGATTCTCCTTCAAAAGGCATACTCATTTGGTGACCACGTTGATTAAATTCGGTCGAACTTACTCAAGAGATACATTTTGTGGCACGATGCCTAATTATTAATAGCTATCTCTAACGAGTGTGAACCTAAAAGCGTTACACTTGGAGTCGTGAAGGCTAGACAGTGTGGCCCGTCGAACCAGCTCAAATGGTCGAACTAGTCTGACTAATAGGGTAATTAACACTTCCTGTTAATTGGGCAGCATTCAGGATCAGTGAGAATTCTCCGCTAATTGTATTTAGGGAACACGTTTCTTTTTAATCGAAAAAATACCGATATGGATAGGCACAAAAGTTCACAACATAAGAAAGAGTATTTCTAGCTATTTCCAGGTAGAGATTTCGGTAGACAAATTTTATCTTACTAAAGCTTATTGCAGTGAGTCATTTGATAAAGCAACGTCAAAATTTTTAGATTGATTTTTCAGCAATCTTCGCTCGGCTCAATGTTGGATAACTAAGGAAGAACGAGATTCTGGCTGAGAACGAAACAACAATGTTCATCTCTGCAGAACGCCCGCTTGCATTTGGTCAGCTGGCAGTTGAAAATGAACGCCCCCGATGTGTCCCTTCAGACGACCTGAAAGTTCACAGCATTTAAGCTTCTTAATCCATGTCTATTCCTGGTTTAACCATAACCGTGGTTAAACCCTAAGCGGAGTCCTATTACCACTAAGATTTCAAATAGATGAAACGACACTGAGCCGACAGTTGATCTCCAGCTGAAATGGATACCAATTATCACAGTCTGAGAGAAATATCTAATATCCTGATTCAGATGAACAATGTGATTTTCTTCCTCGGTTCTGTTTTAAACTACCCAGCCACAGGCCTGTCATCTGAAATTTCATTTAGATGAATCGGAGCAGCGTGTTGTGTGATCAGTTGGTTTGTACCGTTCACAATCACTTTTTGCAATGGGCCTACACGTTCACTAATATCCCACAATTCAGCATTCACCGTCTGTCATCGCACATGGCCTCGGGCTTCGCCAGGGTGAGTACGTTGACAGTTGCGCTGTACTAACCAGTAAGTAATACTTTGCCAATTTGTTCACGGTAGATTTAGTGTCCCGTTCAAAACTTCAAGCTTGGAATGTATTCAGGTTTGAGATATATCTCGAAATAGGCTCAACCAACCACTTGGAAGAATCGAGGACACGGCTTTCAAGATTTTGAACAGATTTAGCGCCTCCGTCGAAGAGCTACTCACACATTCAGCCTGTTCGCTATTGAGAATGCCACAATTTTCGTGCTCTTGAAATTCAAGCCTTCTTAGGAGACAGCATACTTCATTAGATTTCGCAATGGTTTTTATTCGAAAATGAGATTATTTGAGGCCAACAGATTTCCTACTGCAATGCGATTGACCGGAAACAGTATGCTTCGCTTAGTAATGAAGTGGCCGTCAACTGGTCTGACAAAATCAGGCGCACATCTGCCAAAGTGGAAAGTAATAGCTAGGAAGATATTTCGGCTATCACAATCACTTTATGAACTGCGCAGTGAGGACAATCAGGTTGACGGATGAATTACTTTCGTGCAAACTTGTCTTGTGCAATGCGTATAATACGGAATAAAATGAAACAAACAGCGGGGCTGGTAGCATCTTTCTACCATGATCGATCAACAAAACCAAGTTGGAATCAGTATGACATTATTCTGGTTTAATTTATCGGTTACTTTACGATTTCCTTCCGTATAAACAACGAGACCAGGAGTGAATTTTGCTTCGCGTTATTTTCTATTACATCTATTGCGGCAGTCAAATTATACGAAGTGTATGCTAATTTGCAATTCATGTTCGTACATGACTGGTATACGGTCAGGTCATCCAAACGTAGTAGAAGAATGATGAACCATCGTTCCTCTTAGGTGTTAATGTCATTTGTGATGATGATGACGGGATGAATTTATACTCCTTTTATCTTTACTGCCTTGTACGAATCTGGATATGGCACTGCTTTACACCTTATCTCTGTGCCTTATCGGTCGCTTGCTTCTAGACGCAACCGGCCCTAATGACATTAGCATAACTGACAACTTGATTAAGCCACGTCCCCGCAACATCAACTGAGATGCGTGCTCGCACGGACATATTCGCTTTTCCCTTAATATATTTTGATTAATATCGAGCTAACATCAGTTGGTAGATTTCGCGTTCACATTAATCAAACTTTCTTGTTCTGGCCCAGTTATTTCCGAATTCACTCCAAAGGGGTTAAGGAGAGACCAAAGTGACATTTCATAGTCTTCCGCACTTGCGAAAAACATTGTTGTTTTTACTCCGTTGTTCAAAATTCGGACTTCCGCTGGAGTGGTCATTGATTAAACCTGATTAGTGCCTGAAAACACATCAGTGTGAACTCAAGGCAAGTATATGGATTCAACTACTTTATGGACCCTACGGTCACTCTGGGAATTTCGTCTGTCCATATCATCATCATTGCCCTTCTACAGAAGCACGCCGCTGCGAGCAGTAATACGTGATGCTCAACAAAGAAAACCAGCTCATGAGTATCAAAATTGATACTCATATCCCTTCGGTAATGTTGGTTCCTGTCACTTACAGTGCAACAGGACCGCCCAGAAGGCCTGCTTACTGAGTTTTTAGCCTGCTATTCCAACCAGTCCGGACTAATTGAGATGAAATTGCATGACGGCGGTGCAGCAAACAGCGTTCTGATCTCTTTGATCTTCTCGATTATCTACTGAAAGTCCTTTTTCAGTGACTATATTTTGATTAGGAAGTATACAAATGCTGACGCGTGGTGACAGTCCTCATCAACTCGGGAAGGTCCGCCTACACACACTCCATGGTTAGTTTACCAAATTACTGCATGCCATAACACACACAGTCCAAGATGGCGTATCCTTGACTCAAGTGCACATTGACCAGTAATTGACATGTCTCAGTGTATTGTGTAATGCAAAAGTTGATAACAGCCAATGCTCATGGTGGGTTCTTAAATTTCGATTCACGTCGCCTAGAATTTGACTTTTCTGGAATCCAAATGACCCGGAAATGAAATTGAAATAAAAGACACTTTTAGGTGTGTACAGTGAAAATGCACATAGGTACATTATCAAGCTCGGTACAAATTAGACATGCACGTGAGTCCGGGACTAGTGTTTTTCGACTGTGACCAGGCTGACGAAAGCGAATTTAGGCGTCTTGATTGGTCTGAGGGTGTAAAGCGCGACGATGACGGTAAAGATTACTTGATGTGTCAAAAGACCAGTCACATAGATCACATACAAATGGTCTTTTTTTCGAATGCACACGCATATGGACCTCTACATCCTTCTGGAATGCGGCTAGTTTCCCACAAACTTCACATGTATATGTTTGCAGTCCTCCTTTTGATTCATCGCTCGCATGGGCCACTAATCTGTGACTCTTTAGAGTGAGAAAATATTTAAAAGACTTTTTACAAAACTCGCACTGGTAGTTCCTTGAAGTGGTATGCACGGCAGCATGGCGTAGAAGTAAGGATGGCCGCTTGAACGATTTATCACAAGCGTTGCACTTGTGTTGATTGCGAGTCTTTGTTTCTTCCGGTTGTAAGAGAGATTTACCGAACTGGATTGCGGGCTGCTGCAGGTTGAACAAATAAATGTACAACTGTGGCCAATATAACTGGTGTCAAACAATATGCAGTTGTCTTCCTCTTCTCCCCACACAAGTGACATGCCTATTCGTGATTCTATCTCTCATTGTAAGTGGGTAGTCTACAAACATGCTAGACTGTAGTGAAAAAAAGCTGCAATAATTCCTCATCCACGTGTTAGGCTTTTGGCCGTGTGAGGTCCTCCGGATTGTCCTTACCGGTGTTTGGCTAAGCTTCCTTCACCTGGATTACCGGTGACCGCCGGGCGAGTCCCATCGTTCCACTTAATATTCCCCAAAAACTGGTTGAATTCCGCCCACATACCAAGTTGCCGCATGCAGCAATAGATTCAACCGAAAACGACATAATCGTGGCTCAAGTTCACAGCGTCCAGTACTAAATATATCTTGGTGCATAGTATAATATACAGTTTAATAGCAACAGATGCTTACAGTGTGTTCTTAAGTATCGATGCATCGTGCATAGACTTTGACTCGACTTGAATACGAATGATCCAGGAACGGACTTCAAAACAAAGGCGATTTTAGATGTTTGTATTAAAAATTCACTTGAAAACTTGATCAAGTTGAGTAGGAATCAGACGTGTAACTGAGGCACGGACGAGTGTTTGTTCCACTATGGATGTTCGTCCACGGATGTATCGTGCGGCGATGACGGTAAAGATTACTTGATGTGCCAAAAGACCAGTCACATAGGTCACACACAAATGGTTTTTCTTTGGAATGCACTCGCATATGAACTTCCAAATCCCGTGGGCATGCAGACCGTTTCCCACAAATTTCACATATGTGCTTTTGCTTTCGTTCGTTTGATTCCATAACTGAATGGGCGATGCGAATGTGACGATTCCGAGAACCATATAATTTAAAAAACTTGTCACAAAACTCGCACTGGTAGTTTTTTGAATCGGTGTGTACGGAAGAATGGCGTTGAAGTGCAGATAACCACAAAAACGATTTTCCACACAGGTTGCACCTGTTCTGCTTTGAAGTCTTGGTTTTTCCATGTTTTGTTGTTTGAATTCTTTGGGTTGCTTCGTCCGGTTGTCTAACGACTAACATGCTCGAAGTCGTATGTTTGGTGTTTATTCGATTGTTGTCTTTCCCTGTAAAAAAATGTGGTGGTTATTCCTATCTGTAGCGTTTCGTGCACCATTCCTTTAAGGGCACTTCGGAAGAGTGCGCGGGTAAATAAAAAATACCCCTAACTGTTGATTCTGAGGTGTTTATCTGGCAACATGAGCGGCTCACCTAACCACGGAAATATCCTCGAAGACAAACTGATATGCGGCCACGTTCCTCAAGAATGGAGTTGACAGTGCGGAATACACCGATCATTCAAGTGAAACCTATTTTAAGCTTCCCTTGTTCATTCTCAAGGAGTGTGCTTTGTACCCATGCCTACTCCCTTTACCCTTCCTCCAACTGAGATACAAACACAGTGTGCCAGTTGGCTCCACAAAAAACTAGTTTGGCACCACATTTCTAATTGTATCTCTGAGGTCATTCATTTTGTAAGATTACAACAAATAAGTTCAATGATACGGCCAAAAACGTCTCACGTGGAGACCCAGCCAAATCCATGTGAATCCCTCATTAATGCATATGCAACTGAACACAATGAACAGCACGGAATCCACAAACTCCGACACAAAAGTCTCCTGGTAAATGGCAACCCAGTAGCATAGGGGGAGCTACAACATAACGCGAATATTTCACTACATCGAGACGACAAATAGTCTCTTGTCCTCAGTTCCAATGAGAAAATGATTAGAAGAATGCCTAGCTAAGTTGACACAGTTTTGTGAAGATTGCAAAAAACTTGTATACCTTAATACCAGACAATTCATTGAAAAATCCGATTTTATAGTATCATGTAGTACATTACATTCGCAGCGGAGCAGAGTGGTGTGTAACACAGAATAACATTAAAAACAGTTGGTTTTATTTAGTGGACTGCAGTGCAATGCAGTGTAACCTACTTTAGTTTAGTGTGGTGTTTCATTTTGAAAGATTTAACATGATCTATTGTAGTATGCATTGGCATAAGCAAATTTGAAAATGACGGCAGACTATAACACACCAAATATAAAGATGTTATCTTATCAAAGTTTGATTCGCATTATACGAGCCCCCCCCCCCAATGCTTTTGGAGACATGTCTTGAATCCGAAGCCTCGGAATGGGACACCGGTATTATGTCCACATATATCTGCGCAGCAGTTAAGAGCCTTACCTCACTGTACCTGATACGGATGGTATGGAAAATAATGAAGACGCATCCTATTTAACTTAGAATCTAGAGCTTTGGGGATCGCTGGGGTGTGGGTGGTTGTGGCAAGCCTGATATCGAACTGCTTCTGCAACAAAAGAACTGGAATTTTAGAACGTTTAACTGGCTATGCTCGGCTGATCAAGGAGAGCTACGAAATGTGAGCTCCGGTTCTTCTTTTCTACAGGACTGAAGCGATTCAGGAAACCCACTTGAACAGAGCGTCGGCTCCGCAGTTGCAAACCACATGATCAACAGGACAATAAGTGAGCCATATCGATCGAACCCGTGGATGACCGCTAGCGGATGCAGGCTGTCGTGGACAAGGCACGCAGTATTTCTCAACAACCATTACCAGTCTGACTGGGCGGCAGCCGGTACATTCTCGGAATATTTGCACGGTGATACATCAGGATAAACCCTGAAACTCACTGTTGTTATTTCAGTCATAAACGGGTGGATGATACCAGTACTCTTCTTGTTCCATCAGGTTTACCCTATCTGGAGGCTAGAAAACGAGATCTGTATGTTTGCCACATAACTACTTACCTGGATCTACACCAGTGCCCGGGAGTTAAATAAAAAACCGAATTCGGCCACGTACAGACCATCGGGGGTGATTCATCTACCACTGCTGACTGGTAATTCCGTTTCGGATGTCAGCCAGTAGGTACAGTACGATAGAGTGTGGCACGATGCAGCGGTTTACTACATAGTCTCCTTGTTTTGTACCTTTTGTGCTGCTCTCTTTCAGTGTGTTATAGAACGGTATACAGACGGTCGGTATTCACAATAAGCTCAGCGAACTAATTATACTACTGCTTCTAATTAGCAAACTGCTCCCGTTTCTGAATATTCTTAATAAAAAATATTCCCAGTGGAAGATGTTTGGGACCGATTGGGTAATCATCGTTTCAGAGAGGCTTGGTAAACAATCGGTGGATTTATTGCTGGGCAACGTTTCGCTTTTGACACAAAAGCTTCATCAGGCCAAGTGAGTAAGTAAGTAGGTTGATGGGGTTTCAAGGCAGCCAAGGAACTCTTATGACTAGCCGACTTGATCAGTGCTGGATATCGGTCTGATGTTCCTGTTCGTTGTTTAGTGGAGATGACCAACATTTACGATAGGTTGGTTAGGGGGTAGTTGTCTTTATGTTAACCCGGATTTTGCGACCTTTCTTTCTCTGTCTAGGACACCTTAAATGAATATTCTTCTTGGGGTCGTTCACAGATTTTGTTCACCTGTGTTCGTCGAGGGGTACCAGGACAATTGTTTTAGGGAAGGGGTGGGGGTTGTTACTCTACTCACTCTACCTGGATTTTGTACTTTTAGACCCAGACCATTTTGCTGATAACTACACACCGCCTCATGTCATTTCGGCTGATCTGAAACCGCTCTCCACACGCTTGCAAGTTCTAAGCCCTCTATTCTGTTCACGCTGCCATAAAGAAGCTTTTGTATCAAAGGCGAAACGTTGCTCAGCAACAAATCCAACGATTGTTTACCAAACCTCTCCGAAAAAAATTTCCTGTTGTATGTGCCTATCAGCTGCACCTTCCACAGGAACAGTTTAAAGCCGCTGGTGCACATCTGGCGTTATACTAAGATTAATATAGTGGGAGATCACATTCATCTCATTCTACGTGAAAAGACAACGTTCGACTAGATATGAAGTGCTTAAAGCGTGTGCTAGCCGTGCGCCTATTCCTAGTAACCTTCATGACGATTTGCAATTGTTTAAATGTTGTTGAAAAATCCATTTCCCTAATGCTCTCCTGACGTCATTAGCTAGTGAAATC
>SJOL01007473.1:107174-125864 GCA_004794785.1 Opisthorchis felineus | reverse complement strand
TTTGTCGAAATTCAGAAAAACAGTCATACAAAATATTTGGAAGCATAGATTGAACCAAACCGTGAGAAGCAACGAAAGATGAGCATAGCACAAATTGTAAAATGGGAAATTCTGCTTATTTTGAACAGACTTCGTTTACTAAACAAAAATACTCTTGTTCTGTTATACAGAACAATGGTGGATGAACCGGCCAATCGTCAGTCTTTCTGCAAACGTACTGTTATGTTGTGTATTGTTATACAAATCATGCATCAAGAGATTTCACTGGGGCTTTCCAACTTCCAACAATACCTATTTTCGTAAAGTACGTCTAACAGGATGGCAAATACAAGACTCGGAAGGAGATTGCTTACGCCAGAGACAGACCTGCCCAGTGTGGAACGAGTTGAATGAAGATCGTCCCAGAATAAACAATAAATGTTAACAATATTCCAGAGTTATATTCGAAGCATACATAGATGAGCCAGCGCACAGCTGGATCAAACAATCATGTGACAGGAGAGGTCTTATATTTGGCTCACTACGGAACACTAGAGATCTCAGCGCACGATTCACAAATCAGCGGAACGGTTAGTAGAAATCTTCTTGCTGAGTAAGTTCGAAGATGTTCTCAATCAAGAGAATAAGTTGGGTTTGAGGTGAGTATGCAACTGACAATACGAGAAGAATTTCGTGCAATTTAGGATCAAGAAGAACATAAGATTTACAGAAATTCGGGGACTACGCCTTTCTGATGAGCGCCAGGAAGGGCGAAACTGCACACTTATGAATAGTGTATTACGTCTGAACAAAGTTCGAAGAACCTTTGGAATTTGGAATTCAACCGGAGGTGAACTCGCACGAGATGGTGAGTAAATTGGTTTTGGTTCGCCCTACCGTCCATTTAAGTTGAAAGGAATAAGACCGTCCAGTTCATGTTCACGCACAACCATTCCATTTTCCTGGTAAAATACGTGAAAGATTAAAAAATATTGTTGTACGTTAGTGTAGGTTTTACTTACCAACTGGTATGTAGTTACCCAGAAGTTGATTCAGCGGATCAACTAGATTTTGAAAGAGAAATTTTCTCATAAAAACGCCAATTCGACTGGGTGTCAAATTTCGCAAACAATCGATTCTGCTGAGTACATCAAGGATATATATATTCATAATACCAAAGTGCGGAACGTTTATTTTCAGTGCAAGTAACACTTACGGCTCTTTTTACTCTCAGTACCTTGCACCAGATAGCAGACGACCATGAGTGCTCCATAGAGGAAAGACATTCGAGCAACTTTCTGATTCTCTGGCGAAAAAACGAGATAGTGCGGTATGTTTCATACAATACGCTGTCGGTTTGTCAACCAATAGCATTGATACATATTGCCAAGTTCAAACGTGATTGGCTAACTTCTGATCCAATCTGACTGCCATGACGTCAGGTGTGCAGCGCAATATTTGGAGGATCGGGGCAATCACAATAAATTATTTTACTAACACAAGGAAGGAAAACTAGATTTTCTTATTCCTCTATACGACCATAAATACGGAACGACCCGTTCTGGACAGCTCCATGTATGGAATAGCCGCAGCTTATCATCGGCACAGAAATGGAGACTAATTGCGACACTCGAATTCAAACGTCAACTTCTTCGCCTATGCAACTGGTTACGTCTAAGTCATAATTATTAATGCATCTTTTCGGTACCTTAATAAGCTAGCAGAATTTTGTGTTTGGCAATCGCAGGAATGCCTTGGGTACTACCTTATTTCATGCTTCTACCAGTGGGTGCGTGTCTGAATTTTGACCGATGAGGCATCTCGCAATTTGACAGCTTGAAGTGGTTCACCGACTGCTTCTCGTCGCCCCGCATTGTTGAGGATACAAATTAAAACTAAAACTTAAATTAAATTAACCAAATAAATTAAATTAAATTAAATTAAATTGAATTAAATTAAATTAAATTAAATTAAATTAAACTAAATTAAATTAAATTAAACTAAATTAAATTAAATTATGTAAACTGCGGTTAATTGGTCTTCGATTGTCAATTACTTGGCTTCAACGTTTACGTCACTTCTTTACTTTGGTAGATGACAATGAATTGTGTGGATTCTGCGTGCTGTTACGAGATAATATGGTAGCTGACGAGGGAACCCATGAATCGAATTGTTGTGCCCATTGCTGAGAGCCTAGATTGATTGGCTGAATGATGCTGAACCCACAACATAAGAACCAGGGGAGAGGGTGACAGAGAGGGATGTCCAACATCCAGCCGAACGGGAGCGTTTATATATGAGCATATATCAAAGGGCCTGCGTCATATGGGCAAAACAACACGATGACCAATAGTGCACATTAGACGAGGTCATTCGTTGTTACCCTATGTATAACAGCCTTCAGGTGATTTCGAGCACACACACAAACTGTTGACACAGCTAGTGTTTTTAACGGCCTACCACTAGGAATATTGACACTTCCGTGTGATAAAATGTTAATCGCGTAGACCGTCAAGAAGTAACCTCGTGATTTGGATTAAGTGACCGATGAATGGCCTGCGATTTTGAGAACTGTTGACGGTCCTTAATAAAGAAGAAACAGCTGTATAGTGATTCTCGGATTCCAACACGCATGAACTGTCCAAAGAATCAATAAGAAACTCACGAATTGACAAGCATGGATGTCAGTATAATCCGTTTCACCTCGGATTTCCTAGGAAGTATGAGCGAGCTCCAAAGGCTACCAAAAATACAACAGGTATTTCCAGGGCAGTGCACAGCCGGCAACGCAACAAGGACTGGTGCATCATACGCCCATTGCCATACATCCTGTTAGTTAGAAGAAGGTCATTCTTAACTCTTAGAATCTTGAAGCCGATAATGTACTATCGAGCACTCACCGGGAAATTGGTTTCTCTAATTCGTCCATAGTTGTTTTTTCACGGGATACACAAGCATCGGATGCAAGCAAGCACGACTGGTTTTGCAAAACACTCATGTTTGCCAACCGTCCGGTGACCAAGGGCGGTTACACGGTGGTTGACAGACAAATCAAGGTCCAATACGGAACATTGTGATGAAACAGGAAAACCTTGAAACAGTACTAACCTCCAACACACGTCTCGGGCACATGCAAGAGTTAACCGTACCGAATGCAAACAGAGCCAAACAACTTGTTGAAACACCTGGACTAAAACAAAGAGGAATGTAGTATTAGCCAAAAAAACCGGCAAGGCACTCGGCAAGCCAGATGTGAGCCTTGTGAAACCCGAAGTCTTTAGGTGAACAGCTTGTTCACAATCAGCTGAAGTATATATTACCAAGTGGAGGAAGTCAGAAATCCCGCTACTGGGACCAACCGATTCATGTGCCCCTTTAGATCATGGAAACATCTACCATTCAAAAAGGCATCCTGTGGGAGGCTTCTCCACGCAGATTGGCTTTACGGCCGAAAGCGAGACATTGAATATATGCTACAATAAGTTGCCACATAAATGACGGATTTCTCCACCAAATGGAGCACCAAAATTGTCACCACAAAAGGGTGGTGACGATAAAGAAGCAGGGATAGAGTCATTACAAAACAGCCACACAACAAGAAGCGTACGCTCCACGAACAGTCAGACGCATCATGTTTCCACGTGTCAGCGACTTTCCTCGACGCACCATTATGTCCCTGGTTGTAAAGTCACCCAGAGATTTCATGGAGTCTGTCCAAAACCAAATTATGAAATGGTGTTTTCTGGCTTTAACCGGGCTAATGTGCGTCTGGTTTCAGGTCTTCCAACCGTGATATGTCGAGCGAAATTTATGGCTTCTGTACAACATCGTAGAAGCTCGAAATGTCCCCTGAAAAGAATTTTGTTTCTTCCGAATCCAACACACTTGAATAAATTTCAGTGGCATGGCAACAAATCGAAGGGGTGAACCATCGGCCACGTGGATAATTCCAAGCTGACTCCATTCTGCTTCCTGGTTCACTATTACATCAAGCATTTCTACGCGAGCGTTCCGTTGTGGCACCTGACATTGTTGAATAGGGCAGCACGCGGAAATCAGCTCAGTCACCAGACACACAAATCAAACTCATCCGAAGAAACTGACAAAAATTTGAACACTTGTTTGATCAACACAGGGAGGCTTCAGCCTATGTCTCACGGGAAAGGATGCTGTTTGAAAGTGAGACTGAGTAACCTTAGAAATCGTTTGTGCAATCTGGTTGGATAACAGACGCTTAATCATGTGGCAGAAAAATCGGCACCGGTAACACTTACATACCTGCTATCGAGATGCAACAGCTATCCACAAACATCTCTAATTCTCAGTGTAATGCTAAATCTTTCTCGGTGTACTACAATTTGAGTGTAGTACCATTACCATTATCATACGGGCAAGGTGGTAATAGATAACCTGGCGCTATTTCATTAACCCTGCGGTCAGTGATAAAACCATAGGCTGGTAGCCATTAGGAAATAGAACAATCTTACATTGGTTGCACATGGTTATGTTTTCAGGTGGGACAGTGAGTAGGTTGACGACATGCAGAGCTGATTCTACTGGGGCGCATGCGCCCGAATGCTGCCGTTTTATGGAGTACCGTATCCTCTCGTGATTTATGGCTGAAGTAAAGGTTTTACAAAACTCACCTGGAAACTGTCACAATACTGACTTTTTGGGTATCATGAACTCAAACTCCGTAATTCGGTTGATAGTAGACTGGGAGTTCAGTCACTTTGGTTTCATTCGCACCGAAGGCGGTGTGGATATCAACAAACTTAATTATTCAGCATTATAATGAACTGATGCTGATGATGACTGGGCTTAAATTAGGCTTAAACGATTCATCTTTCTAAGTGATCTTATCATCTTTCCTAAATTTATTCTGGATATGATCAAAAACACCGGTTTTCTAGGTTTGTTTATTGTCAGCTGTGGTGCGAAATGTGGAGCTGACATTATATTATGGAGCCCGAATATTTGTTTATGGAAGTCTGTGTGAAACATCTTATATCCTAAGTTAAATGAACACTGTAAATCGCCTCCTCGGTTCCGTTTTAAACTACCCACCCACAGACTTGTCACCTGAAATTCCCCCTGAGATGAATCAGAGCAGCGAGGAATGTTATTAATGGGTTTGGGCGGTTCACAAACACTTTGGTCAAAGTTGTGTACTCAAGGGCCTATGTCTTCATAAATATACCGGCGATGAGGTGCACCAGTATCAGCTGGCGATAAAGACTGCACCACCGACATTTCACCGCGTATCATCGCACATGATTCCGGGCCCTCGCCAAGTTGAACGCAACTACAGTTGCGCTGCATCAAACAATAAGTAATAACTTGCCAATGTTTTCACAGTGACATTCCTATCGCGGTCAAAACTTAATAGATATAATGAAATGAAACTTGAGGCATATCACGTTACAGCTTATTTGGATATCAACGATGCAACAGCCCATTTTATTCCGTATTAGATGGGATTGTAAGAAGAGCATTAGAACTTAGCGTTTAATCGTGCGCTGAAACCGATTCTTCCAAGACAACCAAAATTAGACAGCCAATGAAGAACCAATGTCCTTATTCGGTGTTTCCGCCAAGGCTGATGATGATGATTGAATGATATCAACCCAATATTGAAAATTGCCAGCAATTAGTTGGACAACGTTGAATTACGCGCAAAAACCCCGGAAGTAAAATCATTCAAACTGAGGTTTATCAACAAATACGGTATTATGAATACAATAATAAGCAAATAAAATTAGACAAGCCTAAAATCGTGGGAATACGTCGGCTTCTAACGCCGTTTTAGGAAATGCTAATTCCAAACATGATCCCAAAGTTCAAATCGACTCAAGGCAAGGTGATCACAAGATGGCGAAACCCACGTGTTAATTTAAACAAGACGTGCGATGACAAGGTCAAAGAGCGGATTACGGTCAGGTCAAAACAAGAAAGGCGGTATAGGTGGAAAATGGTAAACAACGAAGAATCATTTTGTCCTCACTGTCTTGTTCAATCTTACCTGGTAATCACAATGTTTTGAACGTCATCACCGCGTATAATCCGTCCATTTGGTTGCCCGCTGCCGAAATCAACCGGCCCCGATGGCCTTACCCATGATTAGCTAACAAGGCGGTTCAATCGCGCGTTACCGCAGCTCCACCTAGATTGCATATCTTTGGTTGTGCCGGGGTTCGAACTCCGGACATGTGACATGCGAGGCAAGTGTGCTATCACATCTCCACCAACGCACGCTGGACGCATCTAAATTGGCATCGTTTTCTAAGTGTAGCTAAGAGCAAAGTCAATGAACGTTGCCAAAAGGAAGTTCTAGAATTCAAGTCTGTCGGAGTAAATGGATCAGACTATGGTTTAAGTTGGGATGATAGCTTCTCACCATCGCAGAATGTATTTGACGGGATGACATTAGAATCACCATTTCATAGTTTTCCAAGGTTTATGAAAACCAAAATTGGGCAAGTCATGTTTAATTTGACTGATTTTCGCACTATGATGCTTGCTCTAGAACTTACACTATTCAGACCGTTATTTAAAACATTCGTTTTCATTCATCTCCACAAACAGAATTTCTTCTTGACCTTTTGGGCAATCCAATAAACACTGTTTCCAAATGACAGGTTTTCTAAAGTGGGTTGCAGGCTGCCGAGGTTTTGGAGAAATGTTTGTACCATATTGTCCAGTTTAACTGGTGTCACGTAGGACGCAGTTAACCTCCTTTCCTCCTCCCAAACAAGTGATATGCCCATTCATTGTCCTACCATTCATTGCACGTGCTTTTGATAACATGTGTGGAAAAGTGCTAAATAACATTGCTAATCCAAGTGTCAGGCTTTCGGCCAGATGAAGTTCTCCGGATTTTCATTACCACCATTGGTCTAAGCTTCTTTTAACTGGACTAACATACACTTTCGGGCAAATCATATCGCCTTGCGTGATATTCCTCACCGACATGGGGAAATCCGACGTCATGTACAATTTGGTTCATTAGCCCGCATGCCACAGCACTCAGTCAAGAGGACATATCCTTGACTGAAGTGCACATTGGCCAGTACTTGAGAGGCATCAATGCATTATATTTTGTAAACGTCAATAAAAGCAAATGCTCAAAGTGTGTCCTGTAGTTTGTGTTCAAAAGCATGGATTTTGACTGGCCTTCACGACAAGCGGTCCAGATTTAGGTTGAAAATAATGGCGCATTTTTATCGTTTTATTGAAAGTTCACCTGAGTACACGGTCAAGTTCGGGATGAGTTAGATCAGTAACTGAGGGTCGCAGACCAGTGTTTTCATCACCCATTGCCAAACTGGAGCAAATGACTTTAATCATCTTTAGTCGCCTGCGAATCTATCGCCCGGCGATGACGGTACAGATTACATGAGGGCCTAACCTCAAGCCACATAGGTAACATCCAAATGATCTTTCTTTTGAATGCACGAGCATATGAATTTCCAAATCTTTTCGGCATGCAGCCCGTTTCTCACAAACTTTACAAGTGTGTTTCCGAGTTCCTCCGTTGTATTTCTCTCCCGCACTGGCCATTAATTTGTGACCCTTCAGGGAGGCGTGAAGTTTAAAGAACTTGTCACAAAAGTCGCACTAGAAATTTTTCGAGTTGGTGTGCACAACAGCATACCATCGAAGAATACGTGGCCACCAAAAGGTTTACCACACACATCGCACTTGTGCTGTTTTGGGGTCTTGGTTTCTTCAGGTTTTGTCGATCGACCAGCTTGGGTTGTTTTGTCCCGTTGTCTATTGCCTAGCGTGTTCGAATTCGGAGGTTTGGTGTTCATTAAATTGTCTTCATCTGGAAACAAATGCTGTGTTCTCATGGCAGCAGCGTCGCCAGGTGAAACTTTGAGAACACTTTTGTCTGAGGGCAAATAAACTATGCCCTCTTAGCGGTTAGTTTTGTGGTGTTTTTCTGCCATAGAAGACTCACTTAATGCACGGGAATAGACTGAAAGTAAACGTGGTATTCGACTTCGTTCATCGGAAGTTCGGAAACACCTGAACAATAAAGGAAATGCCCAATATTCAACAAATGCAGGCATTCAACTACGAAGAAGTTTACGCGGAGTGGGAGTTGCCCCTCTGTGTAACCACTTTGCTCTTTCTACAACTTAAGTAGAAATACTGTGAAGGCAAACGCGCACAGGTCATTAAGTAGTCGCTAATCCGTCTTAAGATTCAGTTTGTCAGAGAACCACGTGAAAATTCTGGTCTACTAGCACAGTTTTAATTGTTTGTGTAACGTCTTTCACTATGCAAGATGTAAACGAATAAGCTCCACAATGTAACGACAAATGTCTCAGGTGGCTAAATATAACACAGTACTCATAAATTTTGTTGGAAACTCATCGACAACCCACGACCGATTTCGTCCAGCTGGAGCTGATCAGGTAGGCACAGACCTGAGTAGCCCTCCACGTTGTGTTCTACTTGCACACAAATTGGACTGCACTCGCCAACTACTCTCATTTGCAAGCAAATTTGGTTTTGACAGGAAAATCAAATGAATACATTTGAATCTCTCCTTTATTCGTATGCAAATTAACACGGTTAACAACACGCGGACGACAAAATCCAACAAAAATATCATATTCTTGAACGATGACATAAGGGCCTACAAGATGACCCAACCTAAACGTCTGCCCAACCGACATGCTTACTCAACCACTTGAACCGAGGCTGGTTTATTCAGCTTCCTAGTCAATACCTATCAGAAATTGTCAGGGCTAATGTCGGAGTTAATTACCAGGTTATTGATCTACCAACTGATTTATCATTATCAACCTGAAGGCGCAATAACCGAGGCCTTTTGAAATAGTTGTACGGTGATGCATTAGGACAAATCCTGAAAGCCAAAGCCCGTAACTCCCGTCACACATGAGTGAACGTTGCCCATGCTTTTGTTGTTCAGTCGGGTCTATCTAAGCTGGTGATTTGACACTGACGCCCGAGAATTCAATGAAATACCAACTTCGACCTAGTAGAAACCATCGGGGGCGTTCGAACTACCACTTCTGACCGGCAACTCCGTTTCGGATGTCAGCCATTCAGTATGGTACGTTATAGTGTGGCACGGTACAACACGATCGGGTTTACTATAGAGTCCTGTTGTTTCGTACCATGCATTCCGCTGTATTTCGGTGTAGTATAGAAGGGTATATGATGACAGACTACAGACAGTGGTTTTCATAATAAACTCACTGGACTAATTGGACCACCGCTGCTAAGTACGAAACTGCTTTCGCTTGAACACAATCTTAATGAGAAAAGAATATTGTTGTGGTATGCACCGAAAGGCTGTATCTACCACAGCAAGAATTTGAAGCCGGTGGTGCACATCTGGCTCTATACTTAATCTAACATATTGGGAGACCACGTTTGGTTCATTGTATGTAATGGGACGATTTCGATTAACTGTCAAGTGTCTGAGGCCTGTGATAAACAAGTGCCCATTTCTTCAAGAAAATATCTGCAATTCGCAGTTCTTCAGTCGCTATTGAAGATGCATTTTCCTAATGCTCGCTTAGGGTCATTAGCTGATGGAATCCAAGATAACTTGACACCTATTTCATGAGACCTGGTAGGCATCAGTTTTTACTTCAGGCGTATTTTGATAAGTAAACACAACTAACTTATAACATCTCCATCTTGGTAGATATTGCCATCAGATAGTTAACTTTTCCGGATGAAAGAAAATTGGTATGTCGAGGAGAAAATTTTGAGAGCCTTCGTGTTTGAGATGTTTATGTTTGAGATTTTTGGAACCCGGTTAGCTTGATTGAAAATTAACGACCTGAATCACGGGCCGAGTTGTTCTGAAGACAATAATATCTAGGACCTCTGTTCAGCACCTGATTGACCGTTATGCTTCTTTTCAGGAACGCTTCTTTTTGAATGATGCCACATTACATTGTGGCTCATTGAAAACCAATAGGAACCAGTGTTTGGAAGTCGTAAACTTATGGGTGACCCTGGGACAGAGGACCACGAAAACTTCATTCATTGGCTTGTCAGATTCCCTACGTAGATACCTACGTCTGACTGAGAGGTGACAGTCAGGATTCAGTTGCGGTGGTCGACAAAACGTAGTCGTTTCATATCACTGCTACCCACCAACACCTCAGGTTTTCTAAATCTGAGTCGGAAGAAATGATGCAGGATTCTTCCGGTGAATGTGCGCCACATCCTTTTTCACGATCCTGGGCTGCAAATCTTGCAGATGGTGGAAGGCGTTACGTGGCGTGCTGCTTTCACAAGTGCTTGAAGTCACTTCTGACCATATTATTTTATTCCCACAATCTGGTGATGGTTTCTGGTGGGATGTTGACATGACCCTATTTGAGTGCAGTGAAACGGAAAGTGAAGGTAATTCGAATAACATGTATGCATATATACATACGCATTTGCATGGAAGTATGCGGGGTTGTGGCATGCGTTTTAAAATTACACTAGTGCTAGCCACAAGTAAGTGTCATTGTGCACACCAGGGCACCTAAGCAATACAACAGTAATCGCATTCCCACCCGTGGAGGATGGTTCATCTGTTCCGTACACCTCAGTATATGTCTAGAATATTGACCCATTTGCAAATGTTGGCGGCTGAGTAGGACTAGCATTCATTGGTTGGTCCCCCTCGCAGAACACTCGCCCAGATTTATTTGGAAATTTGTTGGTCAAGTTTGCAATCTTGCAGTCACGAACCACGCTGTGGATGCTCGAGTATTGACTAGCTCCAGAGACTCACTCCAAACCATCAGTCGTACAAGCAAAGTGTTATCCATCCGCTGGGAGAAATGAGTAAGGATCGGATGCCAGAAGACGAACGCGTGATCAAGTAAGATGTCAGCTGTTTTGGAACTTGGGGTGCCTGAATACATAACAGCTTTGAAGCCCGCGCTGCACGTATCCTCTACCCATTCCCATAATATCCCATTTTCGACCGCGATCGTCTTTCTCACAACAATCTAAACTGTCCTTTGCACGGAATATTAAATATTGCATAATTTATGCGAAATGATTGGAACAGAGGCCTCCGCACCTTTCGTCCAAATGCAGTTGGATTATCATTCAAGATGGCTGAATGCTGGGATTAAACCTAACCATGAGAAACGACGACAAGCAAGCGTAGAATAAATTGCATTTCCCGTTTTCGCAAAGCACTTCCAATAAGATTGTAAATGCAGGGCTGGAACAAAGAAGACAGTCCTCTCTGGTGTAGGACGAGTAAAATGAAGATGATCACTTAATCATCAATGAATGCCAACTGTATTCAAGAATAATATTCAAAGCATGCATTGATGTGCTCACGCACAGTTGGACGAAACTATCATGTCACAGCAGAGGTCTTACATCTGCTTCAATACGTGCACGATTTAAGTGTCACCGGAATCTTCGATTGAAAACTTGCTCCTGAAGAAATGTGGAAAAGCTATAGAATTTGGAATTCGACCGGCAGTTGACTCACAGGAACTGTTGAGTAAACGCGTTTTACTTGTCTCGGATATCCACTTAAAATTAGAAGATTATGAAGGGCCACGATATTTTCATGCACAAGCGTTACATCTTTTCTTGGTCAAATGCGTGAATGATTTAAAAATATTGTTGTGCGTCAGTGTAGGTTTCACTTACCGACAGGTGTATAGCTATCCAGAAGTTGATCCAGCTGGTCAACTGAATTTTGAAAAAAAAGAATTCGCTCAAGAGTGACATCCAATCGACTAAGGATAAAATTTCCCAGGTAATCGTTTATGTTCAGCCAAACAAGGATAGAAAATCATGGGAACAAAGAGAGCAACATTTATTTCCAACCTATCGGGAGATCACTTGTGGCACGTATTACTTACAGTTCTCTCTACTCTCAGTACCTTGCACCAGATAGAACACCATCATGAGTTCGACAAATATGAAAAACATTCTAGCAACTATCTGAATCTCTGGCATAGAGGACAATGTGCAATACACTTAATGTATCGAGCTGTCGGATTGTCGAACAGTAGCGTTTTCACATAATGCCAAGTTCCAACCTGATTGGCTAAAGTGATATCGAATCAGATTGCCCAAGTTATCATTCGTGGGCCAGTCCATTACGGGAATCGCGGCCATCAGTGTGATTGCTTTTGGACAAACGAGAAAGGAAATCTGGTTTTTGACATCCTTCATTATAAGAATATGTACGGGGGATGATGATGATGATGATGATCATATTCGTCACCACATATATCGGCTCAACCAATATCTTCAGACTGCAATCTATCATGCGGATCTCCGGTCACTCAAATCCAAAGTGACGGGAGTGAAAGTTATCCAGAGATGACTCCTCAAAGACAGACGTACTTCCGATCAATGGCGGTCCACGACTGAACTTTTTATTGGGCACATAACCAGGCGTGTGTCTTCATCTAGCTATTGGAGTGTGGTAGATTTACTAAATAGACGACTAATTGAGGAAGAGCGTTGTCTGCTAGAGAAGGGCTTGAATATGGCGGTATGTAAATTTGTCATAGAGGTGACAGGAGTAATGCCCATAGATGAACCTGTGTTTGAAAAGTTTCTTCTACTGGATGGTGGGAAGCTACGAATACAGCTGGTCACAGTCCTTAAGTCCCAGCAGCTTGGAGCTGCAAATATTGCACCAGCAGAGCTGAGAGCTTTAAACATCATAAGCATGTGCACAACATAGTGAGCACAAAGGTGGAAAAGGGTAAGGCCACTGTTGTCGTGAACAAAAGTGATTGTCTGCAGAAGGTCAAACAACACCTAGCTGAGGGTCATTTCCGGCGGATAGATAGTGAAAATGTAAAATCTAGACCGATAAGGAGTAAAGTTGAAGTTGGCAGGTATTTGCGGTTTGTAATGAACCACCCAGGACAAGGTAAGTGATGTCGGCTGTGCCCCACATGTGCAATCCAACCATGACTTTATGGCTAACCAAAACTCCATTAAGCAGGTGTCCCGGTGAGCCCGATGGTTGACGGAGTAGTCTTCCAAATCATGAGCTGGCCAGATTCGTGGCAGGTATTCTAAAAGCCCTAACCGGAAAATCGAGTACTTATATTAAGAATTCATATTACTTTACCAAAAAATGTGGCGGGTTTCATCGTGGAACCAGACGACATTCTTGTATTTCAATTTCAACTCGTTATATACAAATGTGTCAAAAAGGGACGCTTTAGAAATAGTGAAGCGATTGTAGTAACAGAAGACACCCTTTCAGCTAACGGTGGATGAAGTAGTAGAAGACACGAAAACATTCCTGGATCTCACCTACTTCGTGATTTACACTCAAGAAGGAGGGTTTAACTATGGAACCGCCAATATCCCCGGTCTTGGTAAGTGTTTATGTAGAAGAATTTAAGCAGAAAGCTTTGGCTGGATTCCCGTACCCACCCAAGATATTCTGGGGTTATGTAGACGACAATTTCGTCGTGAATATACTGGGCATACAACCATCTGAGTGACCTGAATCCACACATCAACTTTAGTATGGAGGTAGAGTCAACTTCGGATACACTGCATTTCTTAGACTGCATGAGACATAAGGTCAAGAAAAAAATAAAATCCATAATGTATCGGAAGTCAACTGACACTGGGGCGATTTTGAACTATCTTTCTGCAATTCCGAAGTCGGCATTCACTATTATTTCCTAAACAATGTTTAGTCGTGCAAGGGCCCCTTTTCGAGAAGAAACTGACTGGCGAGCGGCCCAAAGTGAAATATAGAACAAACTTCGGGATGGCGGATTTCTAGTTAGGTTGATTAGGCGTCATTTGCAAACGGTATTGGTACTTATGGGGAAACCCAACAAGGAATGGATCGATACTGCTGTTATTCCATATAAACCAGGGAGATCCGAAATTATCCGGAGGAATCTAAGCACGAATTACATAAAATTAGCCTTCCAGAATGGAAACGTTTTGCCCCCCCCCCATTGGGGTCATTGAAGGATCGCCTCCTGGCGAACAGAACAGTGGACTGTGTCTACAAAATTAAATGCAACGACTTAACTAAGATCTATATAGGACTACCAGACAGAATTTTACACCACAGTCGGAGACTACAGGAGAAAAATAAACAGGCTGCCAAGAAACGCAGGTGACTATTGAGTGTTAATGAAAAACTCTGCAATGGTTGAACATGCACTGGACATGGGGCACGAAACAGGTCTAGGAAATGTTGAAGTTTTGAGGCGGCGACTACGGTTCATTCCACAGAGGTGGTGTGAATCACCACGTATTCCAGTGTAAATAAAAGAGAAGACGTAGAAATGACAAACGTGTGTAGAACGGATCTAGATTAGTTGAGCGTACACGTGGTGGTGTGAGGTTATCAGAAAGGGGAGTCACCAAGAAAAGTAGCTAAGATTTGAAGTACACGAGCCAAATTGACCGAACTTTCCATCTGACCTCACTCTTACTCTCCAACTAAATTGTCGTAGCACTTACAAACCCACAGGTATTAACGAAATTTATCAGTAGCACCGAATTTGAATCATCGGTTGAAGCGTCTTCATCTTCTTGATGATTGAAAACAACCATGTCGTTCAAATTCTTCAGAACCACATTCAAGATGGCGTTTATGTGAACGCGGCCTTTTAAATAACGGTCATTCGCCTCGCACCAGTGAACCGGTTTATCTGGGACAGAGCGATTATTCACCGTTATGAAAGCTTTCTGCATTTCAAGGGATTTCGCGATCCACCAACGCTCTCCTTAGTCTCTTCACTATTTGAAGTTTAAGGGATCTGCGCGCACCCACAGAGTCCCTTGCTCGTTGATATAGATTTCCTGCTTCATTCACAGCCCCTGATCGTTGCGAGATCCAGTGTTCATTGGGATGC
This sequence comes from Opisthorchis felineus, assembly GCA_004794785.1. Lineage (NCBI taxonomy): Eukaryota > Metazoa > Platyhelminthes > Trematoda > Opisthorchiida > Opisthorchiidae > Opisthorchis > Opisthorchis felineus. The sequence goes on along the minus strand of SJOL01007473.1, from coordinate 111,015 downwards.
ACCAGCATCCTGACTCAGAGGGTTTCGAAAGTGTGATAATTATTTATTTCACTTTTCTCTCCAGTCTTCATCCAAATAACCATTGTGCTCACCGAGTTCTAGGAGTTCCTCACTCAACTCAACTGGATTGGGTGATCAGCTGGGTGATTAAAAGGCGCTAAATAAATTGCTCCTGAATCTTAATTATACCTTTCCCTCTCGCACTGTACTCATACCTACCTTTATATCTATATAGTCTGTATGCAGTTATATATGCATACATATATACATACATGTTCACGGATGTGCCCAAACTTTAGGGGATCTGGACGACAATGGATGAAACGCTTAGCAGATAAACAGCTTTCGTACAGAAAGTATTCTTCATGGAAAACGATCAGCACACTACTTTCAAAAATAAAATTCTAAACCATTTGTTTCAACCCGCGCGGTGACACATGGCTGCTTCCGCAGACAACTTCGATGCCACTCTAGGATAGTCCGGAGGCCAGCCTCTTCTTATAACCGAACATCACATCAATTGGACTGATGTGCCAACTGCGGGCTACGCACACAACGAAGGCGCGCCTTGATTGGTCAGAATATCAGCCATTCTGGACCGAGCATCTATAGCCCGACGCTTTTGTCCCCTCATGAATCTTCTAGCGTGACCTTGTGGAACGTTCTGTGATGATCCTATAAATAGGGTTGTAATAATCTTCCTTGGTCTCTATACAGGGCTGCCTGAAGCCACCGTGCCTTTTGATATAACATAGTGGGTGCAGCCAATTACCGACACATACTTAAACCACCGTTCAGCAAGACACAACAGAAATTGGTGATAGTTTCAAGGCCCTTTCAATTAAACATTAGTCCAGATTTCATTTATACCATATGTTGCCTTACCAGCACGACCGACTCCTTGAAAGTTCCGTGCCCGTTGAATTCGTAACCTCAATTCTTCCGGATTAATAATGACGTTGAAATTTCATTGGAAAAAAATAGTTCAATCAATAAAGCTCCAGCATAGATTACACAAAATGTTGCGCAGAACAAACATTGTTGATTTCAGATTAGCAAAGGCTTTCAGGGAGCCTTCAAAAATCACGTGGTGTTGCATGGTGCTCATTTACAAACTCCATTAAAATCCGATGGCGTTCCGGCAATAAATGTATTATTTGAATGGCATGTATTCTTACGTTGAGAGAAAAATCTAGCAGCAGAAAAGAACATGGACGGGAATATTCGGCGAGTACATCATCCAGATTGGTTCCTCTGAAACGTCAGCTTTCTCCGGGTAAATCATAAGTGAAGTCTACCCGATTCGCACGAACAGAAAACATGCGGAGTTGTCGCAGAAAAAAGGCTGATCAGGTTTTGAAATTGTTGGTTTGATTGCTCACTTAGCTTTACGGTTTTTTTTCGCAAACATTCCTTCACCAGTCGAATTTTTTGCAATATTCGACCAGAACAACGAATGAACATGTCTAAACTATGTCAGGCATACCTGAGTTCCGGATACTAATGGAAAATTTAAAAGACCATGGAAATGGACATTAATTTGGCACTAACAAGCACTAGTATGTAGCAAGACGAATATGCTAATTTTAAGTGGCGAGAGCTTTCATGAGCTTTTGAGCACAACACACTTCATGTTCAACTGCTAATGCTTATGCCCTCTGATTCCGTCGTGAGGAGATATTCCAAGATTTAGATGGTGCCATGCATAACTACTTCGGCATCCGCTCACATGTTCTTGGGGACATGTAACAGGCTGGACAACTCATGCTAAAATAAAGTACTTGGCTTAGTGGTACAGTACAGTACATAGGTAAATGCCCACTCAGTAGGTAGAGCTCCATAAATAGGACAAATGAAAATGAACCAGTTTAGTCTTGATCCTAGGTTTCAAGATAGGACCCATTTCCCTAAATCTCAACGCACGTCTGTATTGGGCTGCAGTACGGGAAGTTTTGTCGTACGGCTGGGAGACGCAGGTTCCACGAGCAGCCTAAATGAGAGGTGCTCGGTTCTTTGACGACGTCTGTCTCAGGACATGGGTTCTTTTACCACAAATCCGCAACGAGGAACCTGGAATACGAGAATTCGTTCGTGCAGCGGAGACCTAAAGTTGCGGTGGGGAGATTAGGTATTGGGTAGTCCGCATAACCGTTTTTCAAAATGTGTGCTGTTTCTTATGTCCGGTTGAAAGTTTCGCAAGCAGACATGGCATAGGGGTATGAAATCATACACGAAAAATTTGGTCTATCTGGGTGGGATTCGAATTCCAAATGTGTACAAAATCTTACATGTGAATGGTTGTAATTGCTGCTAAACGATGACATTTGCTTTGTCGTTGTCAAATTCTATCCGGATACAGTGAGTGTCCGGAATGGTTGTGATGGAATAGTACAAAGTCCCTTCTTATCCACATTCATTCTCTTATTCGCAATAAGACTTTCAAATAAATTGGTTGAATGGTAAGTGAACATCACTGCAGAACACTGAAGTTTGGAAACTATGAAGATCACGACGATGATTTTTACGAAGCTGACGATGTTGAAGATTCTGAGTACCATGGTGGTGATGGTGATGGAGATGATGATCATGCTATTGTTGTACGGAGCAAATCCCTTCGCCACGGAGTTGTCCCTTAGAAAGCACCAACTAAACAGTTACAGTCTATTGGACAGGAAAGTCAAACTCTCATATGCACCTTGTTATTAAAAAACTGAACATCCGTCTCCTTCTTGAACGCGTCTTCTTAAACTTCCGCGGATGTTCATTGACCATCACGCAGTTGTAAATGAATGCTGCAAAGAAGCTCCACAAATTCCGTAATAAATCCCACCTTTCGTTAGATCAAGGCGGAATTACGAGAAAACCACATACTACTCCCAGGCCTCATCAGTAGTATCTACCGTTACACACCTTCCTCCTTTAAAAGTCGCCTGCATGCCACCGATTACCATTTACCTCCGTTAGGTCGACCTCAGCAGCTGGTCTATTCAGCAGCTCTTTGGGTGTACTACGCCACTTCTGAAGCTGAGCCCCATTTACTCTTTTCGATCCCCGACCGTCTTGGATTGTATGGAAGCTCCCCCGGCGGTCCGTAACGACAAACGGACCTTGTCATCAACTGCGCAGCTTCTGCGACCCCAGCCCACTCCTTCCAGGATTCTGATGATCCTTTCACTTGATCTTTGCGCCTATGGGGAATGGTCGTACCCTTCTACTTGCTGTTTTCTGTCTAGTCGTTTCCTGAACGGTGGACAAGTTTTCTCGAGCTTCCCCCCTTTCCTCTCCTGGCTCCTCCGGAGACAAGCGTGTTCCTGGCCACAACCCAATTTCCTGATCACCTGGAAGGCGCGGATGTCGATCGTACATCAGCATGAACGGGAACTTGCCTGTGGTTGGCCGTATGGAAGCCCGATGAGCAAGCAACACCATCGGCGGGTTCAATTCCCAGTCACCGCCTTTGGCCTACAGCCACTCCTTGATCGTTCGGTTATTGCGTTTGGTTAGACCAGTTGGTTGCGGGTCGTATGGTGCCGTCCTTAGCCGTCTGATGCCCAGCTTCTACAAGCAACCCCCAAACTCTTCGCTCTCAAAGCAAGGCCCCTGAATGGTTAGGATCATTTTTGGCACCCCATGGTTTGCCACGATGTGACGCATTACCACTTCGATGATCGTTGTCACCCGTTGATTTGGCACGGCTGCCGCCTCGACCCACCGTGACAGGTGTTCTGGCATTATCAATATATACTGATTTCCGCTCGTCGTCAACGGAAAGGGGCCCATGACGTCCACGGGCCATAACTCGCCGATTTCTGATACAGGAATGGGTTCCATGGGATGGGTT